>JADDOH010009755.1:0-68864 GCA_016648135.1 Agrypnia vestita
CCACTGACTTTCAATGTAAGCTGGAGCATTTTCGTCCCACTCAAGATTTTGCTTCCAACACTCTTGAACTAATAATTTGAATAACGTGGTAACTGGACCTAACAAAGAAAGAGGGTCGAAGAGTCTAGCAGTTGTGGAGAGAATTATGCGCTTGGTGCATCTATCCGATTGACACACATCGGCGTTAATCTTGAATAGGAATGCGTCATCGGTAGGATTCCATCGGAGACCTACGATTTGTGTATAAGCCTCTTCATCAAATTGAACGAGCTTCGGCAATTTGAGATCAGCGGGAATTTTTTCCATTAATTCGGTACTGTTTGAGACCCATTTACCTAGGTGGAAACCACCAGATTTGAATAACTGGACTAGATCGCTATGAAGTTGGTAAGCGTTGTCAACCGTATCGACAGAAGAAATGTAATCATCCATGTAAAAGTGTTTTTTGGCTGCCCATGCAGCTGCGGGCCAGCGAGAGCGTTCATCTGCTGCTAGTTGCCTTATGACGCGCATTGCCAGATATGGAGAACTCGAAATCCCAAAGCAAACGCGATTAAACTCGTAAGTTTGGATCGGGTCGCTAGGATGGAATCTGAATAATATACGCTGAAATCGGTGATGTTCTGGTTTCAATTTAACTTGGAAATACATCTTCTCGATGTCTGCTGAGAGCGCAATCGGGAAGAGCCTAAGATTTATTAGTAACTCAAAGATGCTAACTTGCAGATTTGACCCAATATATAGCAGATCATTAAGTGATTTAGTCGAACTTGACTCACAGCTAGCGTTTACGACTATTCGCGTGCGGGAAGTTAATTTTTCCGGGCGATAAACAGCATGATGTGGCATATAATAGCATGGACCGGGTGCGAGGTTATCAATTGCATTGATATAACCCTTGTCAATATAATCTTTAATGGTTTCATTGTAATCCTTGCGTAGTTCAGGAATAGAATCTAACCGTTTTTCCAATTGAAGAAAGCGTATTTTAGCAATTGTGTCTGTACGACCAATTTCCGTTGGTTCGCATTTAAATGGTAATGCTACAGTATAACGTCCCGTCGCATCGCGTGTGAAAGTTTCGGTGAATATTCGTTCGCAAGCTGCGTCATCAGGACTTAAATGTTTTCTAATCGGTACATTTTCCAATTCCCAAAAGCGTTGCGTTAAATTTTCTAAAGAAGGTTCGTCAACTATTGCGTGTAGGGCGCGTTCAATCGGTTTCACGACACAGTCTGCTTTTCCCATGATGACATAGCCAAACGAGGTTTGTATCCCGACTGCATTTGAGTCGGATGACATCACCTTTTGGTTTCCCAGCAAGAAAGGAAATAGTTCATTGCCTATTAAAAGATCAATATCCGCGGGCGTATGGAATTTTTCGTCAGCTAAGGGTAGGCCGTGCAAATGTTGTAGTTTGTGAATGTTCACATAAGCGTTTGGAACTTTATCCGATATAGTGCTGATTACACGTGCGTTTATTTTGAATCTGCAGTGTGCATCAAAGCGCGAATAGATTGTCAAATCAGCGAGGCCAAATACTGGCTTTTCAGAGTTCCCTATGCCTCTGACTGTTGCTGGAGAATTTAAAATATTCAGGTTAAGGCGATCACAACATTTTTTTGTAATAAAATGACTTGTAGAACCACTGTCTAACAATGCTCTGATTTTAAATCTTTTGCCGGAATCGTTTAAAGCGTATATTACCGCAGTAGGTAACAGAGTAATCGAATTAGAAGAGCTTGGACGCGTCTGGTTATACGTTACATTGCTATGCATAGAGAGTGGAAAATTGGAAGCGACGGCTGCATTTGCCGTTTGTGATTGTGGGGCGGGTGATGATGTTTGCGCGCGGTTAAGCGACGTATTATCATTAGACGATAAGCGTGTGTTTTCCATCGAAGACTCTATGTGAAGTTTAGTGTGATGCATTCGCTGGCAGATGGCGCATCTATTTTGCGATTTACATTTTTTCACACTATGAAAGCCCAAACAATTAAAACATAAATTATTATTTTTCACGAAATCATTTCTATGATGAGAATTTAAAAGAAGAAACTTATCGCATTTATAAAGTGGATGAGGATTATCGTTTTTACAAAAAGGACACTTAGGAAAGCTGTTATTGACAACGAATGATTGCGCAGAATAATTTTGCCTTTTATTATAATTTTTATTAACTTGCGAAGTAGAAGATTTATTATAATTTGAAGTGTTAGTTTGTAAAGACCCTGCGTTACGAAGCGTGTATATTCGGTTTTGTTCCTTCACAAAGGTAATCAATGACTCAAATGTCGGTATATTTTCATGGCGTTTTGCTTGTTCAAAAAGTGTTACAGTTTCTTTATCCAATTTGGATAACGCGATATGTGTAAACGTAAAGTCAGCTAGATCATCTAATTGAAGTTGTTTCAATGCGGAAAATGCGGAATAGAATTTTTCTAAGAACGTGTCTAATGCGTTTTGCGAGGGAGTTTGACTACCCCTGAAATTTAAAATTTGTTCTAGGTATAACGTGGCGAGAGTACGTTTATCTTGATACTTATTTTTTAGCGATTTCCAGAGAATCTCATAATTAGCTGCAATAGGCGGGACACCTGCACATACCAATGAAGCCTTACCAGTAAGTTTTCCGACAAGGTATTGTACCTTTTCCGCGTTTGACAGATGCGGATTCTTATGAATTAGCGAATTAAAATTTTCGTAAAATAAAACCCATTGGTTTGGATTACCATCGAAACTTTTTAATTCTAATGCCGGAAGCTTGCTATTTATTTTTTCGTAATTATTTATTAGCGGTTTTTGATTTTCTAATTTTGTAAGCCCTACTTGTATCGCTTTTATCTGACAATATAATTCGTCGAACGCGCAGAGATCTTTGAAATCGGGTTCATATGTAGAATCACAGCTTAGTATCGTTATATTTAACTGGTCCGTTACTTCAGTGTATTCTCTTCTAGTATTTTCCAATGACTGTATGCGTATGAGAAATAGATCTCGTTTTATTTCTTCATCTACTTGTTTACTTAAGTCATATAAGGACTGCAACATTGAAAATAAACTTTGTTTTTTAGCTTGTAAAATCCGTATCTTGTTTTTTATTTCACTGTCTTTGTTTCGCGTAGCCATTTTGAAAATTCACTGAAGAAATGTGTTGATTGTAATTATTTTTAAAAACTGTAGAATTAATCGAAATTTAAATAAATTAAAATATTATTTTTATAATATGAAAAGTTGCAATTAGTTGTAACAACCCTGCTTTAGTTTTTGAAAAATCTTAAATCTTGATAATTTTTATTAATAATACGCGTTTCTAATAGAAATAAACAACAATTACTTCGACGTTTGATTTTAAACGTGCTTCGGGTTCGGGTTTTTCCGTCAACCGAGCGGAAATTACCGAGCGTCGTGTGCCTTCGGCAATGTTCGGCGCTCTCCGTGTTTCCGAGCGTGTAATTTGTGTACAATTTTAAGTTTTCAAACGAATTTGTAGGTAGTATATTTATTTATTATTCACGCAGTTAAATATATGACGAACGGGAATATATTTTTTCAATATAATAGTAACTACGCCAAGTGCTTTTATAAGCGTTATAAGATAAATAAGCGTTTTTAACGAAATGTTTTGAATTGAACAAAGTCGGCGTATGCGGTTGTTTTTTGAGGCGATCACGATAGATACAAGCGGAATCTAGGAAGCGGGTATATCCGGTGGAAGGACCATATGGTTGGGAGATATTGTGATGGGTAATTGGGAACAAGGCAAGCACTCACCTTTCTTCCTTCGATTTTGCGTTTCTCCTCTTGCCTCTTCTATATCTCCAAACTTCTAGCGGCGAGGTGTTTCACGTTAATTTCAATGTAAAACACTCGCGTCAAGAATTAAATCTTTGATTCAATTTGCGGTAGTTCACAGCGGAAAATTATGCGGTCACTTTTCTATTCTGATATTTTTTTCTATTGCGATTGCAGCTGTTTTTCCGTCTTGTGGCGGCTTCAATTTTCAAAAGTGGAGCGGCTCTAGTACTTGCTTGGTTTCGGGAATGGGTAGGGACTGGGAGAGAAGGAATACCTTTTTCCTAGTTCACAAATTAATTTATGGCGCTAACAGAGTGCAAAGTGAAAGCAGGATACAATTTGGAAAAACGGATCCAATACCTTAAGGCGATCGTCCAGCAGAGTGAGCAAATTTCACAATTTTTTCTCATATCTTCTCTTGCGTTTTTTATCACATTTTTGTACAGAAATATCTCATTTTAAAATTTATTCACCAGGTTACGTATATTTTAAAAACGAATATCTTGTTAAAATGTCGTAAACTAAATTAAATAATTGATTAATAAATTACCAAACCTTCGATGTTTTAAAAATGAAGAAAATTGCTCCACTTTGTGGGCCTTTCATGACTGAATGGCCTGTTGAGATGTCTTTTTTATTCAAGAATATTAAAAAGTAAACGATTATCTTAAATTTAATACAATTATTGCAAAATCTGTTAGTTTGTTTACTTGCAATTTATGTTTTAAAAAATACTGTTTTTTTTAATATTTTATTTTTTCTTGCTTTTTTTTTCAACTTTTTTTACATGGTTGACAACTTTTTTACTTCAATAGTCAAAAGAATAGATATGATCATTTTATAATAAAAACAAAAAAAATCAAAATCTTTGTCGATATTCCTGATTCTAGATATTTAATCAAGACGCAACGTATTTATGACACAGTGCCTTGATTAAATAGCTAAAATCTGAAATCGAGAATAATTTTTTGAATTTGTTTGTATTAATTTTAAAATAATAATGTCTATTCCTTTAATTTATTAAAGAAAAAAGTTATAAACTATCTAAAAAGAATTGAATAAAAACACACAAAAAATAAAATAATTTAAAAAACAGTGTTTTTTAAAACATAAATTGCATGTAAACAAACTAACAGATTTTGAAATAATTGTAATAAATTTAAGATAATCGTTTACTTTTCAATATTATTGAATAAAAAAACATCTCAACAGGCCATACAGACATGAAAGGCGCACAAATTGGAGCAATTTTCTTCATTTTTAAAACATCGAAGTTTTGGTAATTTATTAATCAATTATATAATTTAGTTTATGACATTTTAACAATATATTTGTATTTAAAATATACGTAACCTGGTGAATATATTTTAAAAAGAGATATTTCCATACAAAAATGTGATAAAAAACGCAAGAGAAGATATGAGAAAAAATTGTGAAATTTGCTCACTCTGCTGGACGATCGCCTTAACGACAAAAATGCGTCAAGTCGAATACCTTGTGTTTTCCGCATCAGCCTATCATTAGGAGAAGGATTAGCAGTTCTGAAAATTCTAAAAGAGCGTACAAAGCAAAAACCCCTTCAGCTAAAGGTTTACATTGCGATTAGAATGTGAGCGTGTTTAAGTGACGTGTGTCAAGTGCATATAAGGTGACGGATGCGTTTGTTTTTTTCCCTCGGAATAGCGGCTCGGACCAAAAAGGAGCGATCATGTATCCTGTTTAGTAAAGAAAGGTGCGAAACTCCATACTGGTTTTGCAAAGTATTTAATACAGTTATTTGAAAGTTAGAGCGTGACGTAAAATAACGTTGAGAAATACTCGTATTGCAATGATTAATGTGCTGTTTTATTATTCTTTTCCTTTTTGTGTCCTATCCGTTCAACGGACGTTGACAATCATTCATTTATTTACTGCGGCTTGGATTAGTTCTACAGTAAGTAGACTGACCAAGCCATTTTCTTCAGCTATGTTCTCCTCCTTCCAGGGCCCTACTTCCGGCAATTTTCCAAGCATTACGAGGTGCAAGATGAGGTATTTCACTGGATGTCTCATCACAATGTCAGAGATATTGAGGATTTCAGAGTTTACTTACTTAACCATTACGTCGTTTCCACGTTGGGGTAGTCGGAGAAGATAGAGCGCTGTACTGACACACAATTCTCACCTCATCCACATTCACATATCTTCGCATGCAAAATAACCATCCTCCTGTACCTGGTCAACATGTTCTTGCCACGTTCTCTTTTTCTGGTGCCGTCAACACTTGCGTCATACATTTTTCTTACCATTCTTTTCTCATTCAATCGCTCAACATGCCCAAACCATCTGAGCGACCCTTTTTTCATTCTATCAACTTCGCTAATATCAGCTTTAAATTTTTTCCTAACATCTTCATTCTTTACTCCATCATAAATGGATTTTGGCCAGACATACGTCCAAGTGATCTCATCTCTACCGCATTCAGTCTACTTTAGTTCCTTGTTTCAGAGTTTTATTGTTTTAATTACTTCTTTTTATTCATTCATCCGAAGCATAACATCTTTATTTACGCACGATTCGAATCTCTCATAATGTAAATATGGAACAAAACATTCGAAACCTCTAGGATCATCCACTGCATTCTGGAACACATTACCACACTCTAGAATGAGCTAAAACATTCGAGGAACTTCTGAAACGGTCGGGAAACGTTTAGAACAAACTACAAACGTCTGGAATGTTCGGAAATACAGCGTGTTTTCTATATAAAGCGAAGCCGGGTACCGGCCATAATTTACTTTTATTTTGACATTTCCAGAGCGAGATTAGCGAAAAACCGGGCGATCAGTGTTACCAAGCGTGCTTGATACCAGTGACGCGAAGATTAACAAAGAGAAGTAGGTACTTACGTACGATGTTTGGAACAGAAAATTTTCGAATGTGTTACCCAGCGATAATAAATAATTTATAGACGAGTGATAAATTACGAAACGGTGTGATTTAAATAATTTAATTCGTGTTAATGACTTTGCCCGTTTAATAATTTGTGTTATGGATGTCTCATAGAGATGAAACTGTATTATTATGGGAAAGTAGGTATAGAAGTCTTTAGGTGTATTGTAAAGTTCGCCATTTTCACCCATGATAGAAAAATACCATGTCTACTAATTTTTTTGAAGTTGTATATATTTAAATTATACGCCACGTTTCACGTATGAGTTGTAACAATCCTCAGCGCGGCCGGCACCAAAGCTTTTTCATTCCCCTTAAATGACCACAGACGTCGCTAATGAGACTATGTTCAGAAAAATTTGGACATACTCAAAATATTCTGTATCAATTACTAATTAACAAACTGGTAATTAATTTCCCGTGTTTTCATATAATATATAAAAATGATTTCTGTATAACTTTTCAGATAACCTCACCAAGTAAAGTAATTATTTTAATGTTTATTTTATGCATATTGTTGTGCGCTCGAAAGAGGAAGTAAGGACACGTCAAGGACTCGGGACCATCCGGTCACAGCTGATTTATAATGTTACAAAAATAGTTTAATTTATGGCTACAATGTAACGTCTTCGCCTGTTGACCCAATCATTTATACAAAGGGTATAACAGCAAAGACAACAATATCCCTCTGCGGTGTTTCTGAAATGAATACAAAAAACCTCTCACTACTCAAGAAAATTTATTTGGAATATATATGAAATCTTCATCTTATTACATGGATATTTACGAAAATGTATATTGTTGACTTTGCTATGATATTTCAGCCTAAAATCGACATCTACTCTCACTTTAGTGTAGTATTATTTGGAAAACATTAATAACCTCGCAGGCCTATACTCCTGCCTTGATTATGAGTCGAAAATGTTCAAGCTATTATGACCTAATATCAATAGTTAAGGAGATATGCGACATCAAAGTTTGCATTTTTTTTTCAACATTTCTGACTTATTTTTTGTAAAACGTTGGACTACCATTACAGTAACTTATATAGAGTATGAAAAATTCATTCTCTTTAATACAAGTCAAATAAAAAAATAAAAACCTTCGAATTCCAATTGGAATTTTTACAGGGTTTTAACCATTTTATTTAACTTGTATTCAAACGAATGAATTTTTCGTAATTGATATTTGTTACTATAATGATAGTCCAACGTTTAACAAAAAAGGAGTCAGAAATATTGAAAAAAAAATGCAAACTTTTATATTGCATATCTCCATAACTATTGATATTGGGTCATGATAGTTTGAACATTTTCGACTCGTAATCAAGGCAGGAGTATAGTCCTGCGAGGTTATTAATGTTTTACAAATAACCCTATATATAAAATAATATTACTACACTTATATACTTAATTAAAATAAAAAACAAATAATAAAAAAAAGTAACCAAAAAGGCACACTAATACAAAATAAAAAAATTAGCAGTACATTTAATTACAGTCAGAATTAAGCATATTCCAAATCTAAATAATTTCCACTTGTAAACAAAAGACGCGCGCATTCGCACTTACTTACGGTAGACCTCTTTCCATTTAAGAAAGGCAATCGATAGTATATGTGTAAGCCGTGCATACGAGGTACATTGTTTCGTTGTGTTGGTATTTATACCCGTAAACACCAACACAACGAAACAACGTGCGTCGTAAGCACGGCTTACACATACTAATTCGATTGTCTTTCTTAAATGAAAAGAGATCAACCTTACTGAAGGTCGCTCGAAAGTAGCTTTTTGTTGACTAATTCGTTTCGTTACCATAACGTATAGATTCTTGTACAAGTGCTTATCCCATCTTGCCTCGAGTCTCCGACTTGCCCCTAGTTTCCCTATTGTATTCCTCTAAATGTAATGTTTATTTATTTCTTTTATTTATTTATTTCAAAAAAATCCTTGTTAACAAATAAAGGTACTTAATACTAATTTAATAATGAAAATATAAGATAAATTACACTTTTTTTTGTTGAATTTGTGGATTATGCCACTCTACTAGGCTACGCCTGTCCCAGAGTGGCGTTATAGAAAACAATTATAATATTTTTAAAATTCGTCAGTAATATTTATTTTCATAAGGTAGTAATTATGTATCTACAAAGTATCAAGTGCAGTATTAGTGGTAAGTTGAGTGAGTCATAAGTCCAAGTGTAAATATGTGTAGAATAATTGTTTGATGTAAAAAGGGTTAAAGTTTTCTTAATGTATTCTTTAAAATGCGATAAAGGAAAAACACTGATTTTCTCTTGCACACAACTGCGTGGGTCGAGGCCCGCTGTGGTTTCAAGCCACGCGCATCGACCAAAACGACCAATCGGAAGCTGTGAGCCACGTCAATTGACCAACGAGAAGCCACCTGCCGCCCTCGAGCCTATGTCCGCCCGCCGGTACCACTGCCACTCTTTCGCCGACCGCCGTAGACTCTACCTATCGCGCTCATTAGTATTGTTCTCCCACTATTGTACAACTTGTTCATCAATAAATCGACAGTATAAATTGTAAGTATTTCTTTTGTCACCTATATATCCATCTATACTGCCTTAGCTTGTTACATAGTGGCAACTCGAGCGCATTTAAACAATTCACACAGTATACCTTCAGCACCCTCAGCATCACTCATCTCCACGCACAACTACAATTTTATCATATACAACCCACAAAGATGTTTATACAAAAAAATCTATAGGTACCTATAAAACTCAATGTTATCTGTCTGTCTGTCTGTTCTCTATACAAATCCACACTGTTTGTCCGATTCGATTCAAATTATGCATACTTATGCCTTGGGACCCCAGGAGTAACATAGGCAACATTTACCCCCTATTATTTTACCCCTTCCCCTCCTCATGATATATTTTCGATGCAAATCTGTACCGTTCGACCGATCGGACTCAAAATTTGGAAACTTATTCTTTAGGACCCGGCGGGTACCATAGGTTGACATTTTCTTCCTCCCATTTTACCCTTTCCCCTCCCCCTGATATATTTTCGATGCAAGTCTACACCGTTGGAATCGAAACTTTGTTTCCCCACACTAATTTATTTTCAACTTAATCATTAACCCGTGAAACGCTGGGTACGAACAGCTAGTACATACATAAATTAATAAATTAAATATTTAAAAAATACCGGAAAACTAAAGAATTTTGTTGTTATTTTTTTTTAAATTTATTTAATTTATGGTATTAATACAGTTCTTATATATAACATATTAGATTAAACATTTTTTTTTAATATTTGGTAGTCATGTAGACCTCATCAGTGAAGAGAAGCTCTTGAGTCTGATGAGGGAGCCACAGTTCTTATTCCTTGTTATAATATATAGGTACATAGTGTATACAAGTTATTTATTAATGCAGTAAAAAGGTAAATTGATAATGAAAGCATAGGAGTTATTTTGAAAAAAGCTATAGGTTTAAATGATTTATGAATTTAAGTTTGATTTTAGGAAAATTTTAATTTTTTTGATTTGCTCTGAAGGGTTACTGATGCATCGTATCTCGATAGGTAAGTTATTATAGTAATTAATGGCTCTATAAATATAGTGATGCTGCATTTGGGTTGTTTTACATTTAGGCATTATGAATTGGTTTCCATTTCTCATAAGTTTGAAATATTCCTGGTTTTTTATATTTAAACATTCAATTATGGGACCTGTAACTGTTAGATCAGAGAGTCGCCAGTCCACAAGGACTGCTCAACGTCTCCATCACCGAATAATACGAGTTTACCTTTGAACCAGCTCCAAGTCCCTTCTGTTGATGGCGAAGTGTAAATATTTGTACCGTGGATCGATACAATGTGTTGAAAGGGATTTCTTAAGGATTTATTTCGGGATTTCTCAGACACTGCGTTATTTTTATGAACTCCAGACCGAAGGAGATACAAAGACGTGAGCTGGGGTAATATGGGAGCCGCTGTAGCGAGACGGACTTAACGGATTATGAGGGGTGACTCTGTGTTTGACAGCTCGGAATCACTGCGTCGCAAACACAGTCACAGGGACACTCACACACAGAGGAGCTAAGCTAAAGGCTGTAACGAGATATGTAACAAATGTTTACCATTTTTAGTATACAGATTAACAACATATCGATAATGCATAGTTAACTAGTATTTAATTTAATGGAAATGATTTTACAAAAAGGCGCGTTTTAAGTCTTTTTTCTCCCTTTATATTAACTCGTGGCGTCTCCTTGCTTGCCGGCTTGCCGTCAACAAAAACTTTGGATCGATTTTTGACACTTTTCCCGTGATCCAATCGAGCTGAAACTTTGCAAGCAGACTCGTGGCGATGATTAAGAAGATCTATAAAATTTTCGTTAAAAAAATTAATAATTATAGTATAATTTTGGATTTTTAGAAATTTTAATGGTTTTTTCAAATTGGAATCATTACAAAAGTTTGATATGGTTTCCGACGCATATGGTAGACATTACAGACAGTAATTTTGGAACTTTTCAAATTTTTAATGGTTTTTTCATACAACTTAGTATGTTGTATGGAGATTCCGACGCATATGGTAGACACTAAACCTGATTATAATATAATTTTGGATTTTTGGAAATTTATTAATACTCCCTTTCGTAGCGTCGCCCGACCGAAGCCCAACGCGTAGGTTAAACGCCAAACCAGTTTCCACTAGTAAATGAGAAAGGGAGCATAATAAAAACTTGGTTTTTATGGGTTAGTTTTTTTAAACACTGTTTCGTATTACGGAGGGAAGAGAGTTCCACGCCTTTGGGTCTGCCACTGCAATTCATTAGAACTATCCATTATTTATTACACAGTATTATCCATTAATTATTACACTGCATCACTATCCATAAATTGTTTCACTGTATACATAAATCATTACATCCATTGCGTTGTACTATAATTAGTACAATATAATTATTGATGGATTTGATGTATAATTAATACAATGTAACAGAGCCAGTCTGCACTACTTTACAGGTAGATTTCCGTCTAAATTACGACTCGAAAATGTTCAAGCAACAACTCTTAATGTCAATAGTTATTAAGATTAGCGACTTCGCTTTAGTCCATGTCAAATGAAATGACTAAACCCTTGCAGAAATTTGAGAAATATTTTTTTCTTCTTCTTAACCATAGAAAAAAAACATAGGGTGTAACAGAGATTTAGCCAAAAATTTTCAAGCAACAACGTTCTAATAAAAATTGTTACGCAGATAAGCGACTTCAAAGTTAGAAATTTTTTTAAATATTCCTGACATATATTCTATAAAAGGTAACTTTTATAAAAATCATTATAAAACAAGTCACGTTAAATGCTAAAAACCTTAAAGGAGAGGAAGGAAAATAAAGAAATTCCTAATAAATAATTTGACTCTGGAAATTTAGGCAAATCACATGCCTCAATGCTTTTTTGTTTTTATTTTAATTTTGAGCTAGTTCGTGATATTTTAATATTGATGTTCATGCTTTTTTATTATTTCGATTGGTTACCTAGTCTCATTACTAAGTTTATTTTTAAATTTTGTTATGTTCATATAATATTATTATCTTTTATATTTAAATTATACCTATAACTAAATATGCAATGTACTTATGCAAGAAAATGAAAAAAAAACGTGCTGACAAGCTGTACAAGGCGTGACATGATCTATAACAGTAGAAAATATGTATAAATTTAATAAAAAAATATATTTTTCATATGTTTGCGAGGCTTTAATCGTTATATTTGACTTGATTGATTGATTATTTTGAAGCGAATGTATTTTTAGTATTCGATACAAGTAACTCTAATGATAGTTCAATATTTCACAGAAAATAAGTCAGAAAAATTGAAAAATAAAATGCAAGCATTGAAGTCGCTTTTCTCCATAACTATTTATATAAGAACATTGTTGCTCGAACATTTTCGACTTATAATTTAGACAGGAAACTACACCTAAAGTATTGTGGACTAGCTCTGTTGCAGCCTGTATTTTATTTCGGTTTATTTTGATAAAAATTCTAATTAAGTAAAGCTTTTTTATATATATGTGGGGCATAAAAGAAAAGGAAGCAATATCCAAAAAAAATTCAATACATTCATCGAGGATTACTAATTTAGAATGTACAAAATTCCAGATTTTTTAGAAACATAATTTTATTATAAACATAATTTAATAATAATACATAAAATCTAGAATTCAGTACCTACATTTTAAATTAGTAATCCTCGCGACGGCATTCAAAACATTTTTTTTAACTTTGTGTATATTGCTTCCTTTGCTTTTATATCCCACATGTGAGATATTGTGTTCATTTAACATTGTACACCTATTTCGTTTCAATATTATTCACACAGTTTTATTTTGCAGTTTTGTTTTTACACAAACCTTTTAAACATCGTATTAATAAGTTTATAAAAATATCAGGTAGAAGGTATGCTGAAGAAGTGATCCGCCCTTGACCTCTGAATTGGCAAAAACTATTTATATAATTTAAAGTATACTATAATACAATATTTATTTTTGTAAGTACTTAAATTCCTATCTTAATTTTGTATGTGTATTTTCTTTTCTTTCCTCTTAGATTTAGGTATTCCTATGATTTACTTTAATTCTTATCTTGATTTTGTATGTATATTTTCTTTTCTTTTTATTTTCTTTTAGATTTAGATTCTTTAATTGTCATTTTTTACTACTTTTTAATACTTTAATTGTCATTTTTTACTACTACATAAATACCATATGAGAATAACTGCCACAGAACAGGTTTTTACCTAGTGTGGCAGTTATCAGTATCTTGTTTTAACTAATGTATATGTAAATAAACAATAAATAAATAAGTTGTTTTTTCGCGTTTCTTCGCAATAGTGATTCAATTCCGCTGTGTCAATTGTTGTGTTATCTTTCTTCGACTTAGCCATACGGCAGCTTGAGTAATGTTCCGCGGAGTCACTTTCTAAGTGCACAGGGCAAGTCAGGGATCAAGCTGCTGGGGCTCAGAGATAATGTATCATTATTTGTGGAAGACTATTATTCTCTTCGCTGCACGGGACAATATTATATAAATCATCGGAGAAATACCGAGTATACATTTTTCATGAACGGACGTAGAAAGCGAAAGAATTGTGGGGGCAAGATGTTCATTACAGCAGCTGGTAATGGACACACGAATTAGATCTCTTGTTGAGATATTTGATACATACTTTTGTATCGGGTAAAAATTCTTATTTAATCATCATCATAATATACAGGGTTATTTGTAAAACATTAAAAACCTCGCAGGACTATATTTCTGCATTGATTACGAGTAGAAAATGTTCAAGCTATCATGACCTAATATCAATAGTTATGGAGATATGCGACATCAAAGTTTGCATTTTTTTTTCAATATTTCTGACTTATTTTTTGTAAAACGTTGGACTATCATTACAGTAACTCATATCGAATATAAAAAAATCATTTCCTTTAATACAAGTCAAATAAAAAAATAAAAACCCTGAAAAAATCCAATTGGAAAGTTTTCCAATTGGATTTTTTCAGGGTTTTTAATATTTTATTTAACTTGTATTGATCGATGTGAGTTACTGTAATGATAGTCCAACGTTTTACAAAAAGTAAGTCAGAAATATTGAAAAAAAAATGCAAACTTTGATGTGGCATATCTCCATAACTATTGATATTAGGTCATGATAGCTTGAAAATTTTCGACTCATAATCAAGGCAGGAATATAGTCCTGCGAGGTTATTAATGTTTTACAAATAACCCTGTATATAAGTATATTTTCTAATCTTTTGCGTATTTTGAGCAACGACTTGCATCCGCTTCCCTACAAAATCCAATTACCTGAAAACCTTCATCCCGAAGATAAGAAATTGGGTTAGCCTTTTCAATAACAAAAAGAGGTCATGGAAAAGATCACGAGATTATTTTAGGGGTTTTAAAGCAAAGCAGAAATATTAAAAAATAAATAAAAATATAGTTTTAATACTCTTACTGAGGATTACTAATTTAGAATGTACTGAATTGGAGATTTTATAGGAAATATAGCTCTACCCCTTCCAAAATCATTTTTCCAAATCATAATTAAAAGCAATTATAGCACTCCAACCGTGAACGTGTCAAGTGACAAAATGGCCACCTCATACTAAAATGAGAATGTCGATTTTAGACAGCAATATTCAATTATTAAATAGCAAAACAATGTCCAGTATTTGATAGCAAACACAGCAATATCTTTATTTAAAAGTTTAATATTTATTTATACACGTACCTATATAAAAGTAAAACAGAGGTGGAAATTGTTTTTAAAACTTGTTTTCAATAAGATGTAGGTTTCATGGATTCCAGAGAAATTTCCATTAGTGATAGGTTTTTTATATTTATCTCAGAAAAACTTCAGTGGGACATTGCTACCTTTGCTTTTGTACCCTCATATAACCAATAAACAAAATGTTAGTTATGTTAGTATATAACCACTTAGGCCCGGTTGTTTCAAGTTCGATCAAAGTAAGCGGTCGATAAAAGCATAGATTTTTACGAAAACGGATCGTCTGATTGGTGGAGAACGTAAAATTTCAGTTTAAACTCTACGCTTACTTTGATCGAATTTGAAACAACCGGGCCTTACTGAGATTTTTGTCTACCGTTTCGTTTCGGTTTCGAGACGTATCCGTCTTTTCGTCAGGACAACCTTTATAGTAGCTTTTCATACCACTACACGAAGTGTACCACTGACAAAGAGACGGATACGTCTTAAAACCGGTAGAATAAAATCTCAGTAAGTGGTTATATCGTAACATTTTAACTAAAATTTTGTCGAAATGCCTGAACACAAAGTGAATTCTTTAAATATTTATAATATTTACCAATTCAGCTTTTCATACTTAATATAAAAAAATCAAGAATAAACCTTTAATTTGTTTTTACTCCCTTTATATTAACTCGTGGCGTCTGCTTGCTTGCCGGCTTGCCGTAAAAAAAACTTTGGATCGATTTTTGACCCTTTTCCCGTGATCCAATCGAGCTGAAACTTGGCAAGTAGACTCGTGGCGACGATCAAGAAGATCTATCAAATTTTCGTTAAAAAAATTAATAATTATAGCATAATTTCGGATTTTTAGAAATTGTATTGGTTTTTTCAAATTGGAATCATTAGAAAAGTTTGATTAGCAACGGCGACCCGATCACGTTGCGGAATATTTTCTAAATTTGAATTACTCCGTCGGTATACATAATAGGTACTTCACTACGAATGTCCAAAATCTAAATTGACTGACAAATGTTTTTAGAATTTAATCTTCAAAGCATGAAGTGTCTTATCAAAGCTCAAAACATCTGACATTTTAGAAATATATTAAATTACTGTAAGTTTAGTGATATGTTATATGTTTTAATTCGTCTTTAATTGTTGTTATATTTTACAAAGAAAGAGAGTATAATAAAAACATGGTTTTTATGGGTTACTTTTTAGTCGGTTCAATTACTTTATCTCCTATAAAATTAAAAACAAATCCATAATTTTATTTTGCGGCAGTTGTACCTATACTAATTATTTATCATTGGATAGAATAGTGTTCAAAATAATTGTCTTTTAAACACTGAACGTTCAACTTGACTTCCTTGAGAACTGCCGACACCTCGTGGTGATCTAACCGCCAACATCTTTCGAAATCTTGACAACGCTTACGCTTTCTATACAACGACTAAACTGTGAGGCGGACTTAGAAAGTTACAGGTTTAGCTGCAAGAGATCTTCAGACCTATTCACCGATTGATATCCTTTCTCTGATCACGAAGCAGTTCAAAAGACAGGCTGATTATTTTTGAATGCAACTTAACCAGACGACTAACCCTTGCCATGCACAGAGTCTTTGTAGATAACTGTAATGTTACAAATGACTGACTTTATTGCGATACTAGCTGTAGCCCGTCAAAAATGACCGTACTTTTACATGTCGGTTACTAAGGAACGATAACGAAATTAATATAATTGGGATATATTGTTATTTCACATCAGAACTATATAAATTCACATCAAAAATAATACGCTATTTGGTCTAAATATATTTTACAACATTCTATATTTTTTAAATTTAATATTGCATACGGTTTTATTACAATTTTTTTTCTAGTTTATTGAAGCTATAAAAATACATAGGTAACGTGTACTGCTGTGCTCTTGTGCTTGGAGAAGGACTTATAATCTTATATAATTACATAATTTGTACAGGTATATTTATATAAATATTTATTGTTTAATTGTGTTTTTTGCAACGTTAATTTAATTTCTTTTTTTATTCTTTAATATCAGTTGTTTTTTTCATTTATGTAGGGATGCTATTGAATTTTTTTATTCCTTAATATATATAATTTTGTTAATGTTGTTTTCTGCATTTTGGTATTAAGAAATTATTTTGAAATGTTAAGGATGCACAAATATTTTCTTTAATTATTTGTATAATAAATATTTTTTTGCAAATATTTTTTAATTTCGGAACTGGAAATTTTGTGAACAGTGTTTGTGTGTTTATATTGAGAAAGGTGATTTTTTAAAATATTACTTTAATAATTGTTCTTTGCACAACTTTAAACCTTTTTTCATTATTTGTCTTCGGTTGTTATTATTTTACAAATCATATTCCGCCGTATATACTTTAGTCGAGATACTTTCAACCTTTATTTAGCCAAAACAGCATATACAGGCTGTAACAGAGCTACTCCACAATATATAACTGGTAGATAACTACTTAAATTATGAGACGGAAATGTTCAGGAAACAATATCCTAATATTTATCAATAGTTATAGAGATTAGCTGATTCTATAAATATTTGTAATTTTTTTGTATTTCTGACTTATTTCATGTAAAACACAGGATAATTATTAAAATAACTCACATGAATCTTTAAAATATATTCCCTTTAATGCGAGTATATAAAGAAATAGAGTAATAATAAAAAAAATATAACAAAAATTTTCACACGAAGCAAACACATTGTGGTGAGAAATAATATCTTTAAATAAAATAACTTTTTGTTTAACACCACTTTATTGAGTTTAAACCAACTAGTTTCAACTCACAACTGAGTCTTCGTCTGGGTTCAGATATTAACTAAATAAAAACAGAATTAGACCAGTATTATAAATAAATTATAAGAAAATCTACATTTACGGATACAGTAATTCACAATAGCTCGAACCACCCGATCTCCCACAAGGGGGTATACTCCCTTAATGCTTTCTTAATTGTTCGTAATTCTGTTTTTATTTAGTTAATATCTGAACCCTGATGAAGACTCAGTTGTGAGTCGAAACTAGTTGGTTTAAACTCAACAAAGTGGTGTAAACAAAAAGTTATTTTATTTAAAGATACAAAAATTATAACTAACTTAAATACAGAAATTTTGCCATCTTATTCGAGTAGAGCAGCGGGGAGAATTTTTTTTGGCATTAACGGGAATATGTCTAAGATCGGGGATATTTGTTGGATTGTGACGTTGTTCGTGAGTGTTTTCTCTGAATTTAATTCTTTTTGGATTTCGAAACTATAGTTGTGATAAATTTAATTAAACGTGCGCGTATAACGAAGTTCAATTTATTATAAATCAAAATAATTATATTACACCACAAAGTAACTGCCATATCAATTAATAATATTAGGTATAACCAATAGATTGCGCTATTTGTTTTCTGTTCAGATGAAATTGAAAGCGTTCTGAATAGATTTTGTTATCACGGGACGTGGCTTTAGGAGGCAAAGGAAAACATTGGAAATTAATTAAGTTTATATAATTAATAAAAATAAACTTAGTTTTCATCACTTTTGTGTTAAAAATTATCAACATGTTTCAGAGCCTATGGCCCCTTCGTCAGGATACAATTACATACTAACAAATTAAATTCAAAAATCGAAGTATAGACAATAAAAATATATAAAAAATTATATATGGAAAATAAATGTTCATGTTTTACTATGAAATGGAAAGTCGTAGAATTCTCTAGAGAGATAACGCCGTCACGGATGAGTGACCCAGGATTGCGTGCGTATCGCGATTTTGTGATTTTGCGTTTGCGACAGTGTTGTGGATAGTGTTTCTGTGTTTTTCCTGCAGAAGTTCGTTTTACACAATACATTTATGTGGTGAGTACTGACCTGGTGTGGGCGGAAGTGGTCTCGCCCTCCTGGGAAGAGGAATGGCTGTGCCCGCGGCGGCGGCCGCCTTGTTGGCCTGTCTGTGGACAAAGAAATAACAAAATCATTAGTATATGCAATATTCAGTTTGCATAAAGGAGGATCAGAAATATTATACAGGTCGATTCATGTCTTCATATTGAGTCGAAAATGTTCAAGTAACCATGACCAAATATTATTGACCTAATATTACAATAAGAAACATAAAACAAACAATGTCTACACTACCGCACCCAAACTAATTCGTACATTATATCTTCCCTTCTACTCCCGTCCCACATTCCCCTCCACCCTCGCCACTCGCTGTTAAAGTAAGATAAAGTAAATTACTATATTCAGTGGAAAATTTGCAATTGGCATAATTTTAAAAACCATTATTTCATATTTTTTAAGATTGTTGTTTTGCTGTTAATTTTCCCCAAAATAAAATAAATAAATTAGTTATGGAGATATGCTATATCAAAGTTTGCATTTTGTTCAATATTTTTGACTTACTTTTTGCAAAAAGATGAACAGTCATTATAGTATATTATACTGATTATGAAAAATTCATTCGTTTCAAAGTAACTCAAAATAAATGTTAAAAACCTTATTAAAAAAATTTATTCAAAATTGAAATAAAAAATCCCTCCATAAGTTTATGCTTCTAGCTATTAATATATACTATATATAAATTATATCCTGAAAAACGTTGATCAATTAAATAACGGTGTTTTCTTTGTATACTTAACAAATTATTATTTAGTTAACGCTATAACTAGGCCATATAGGCACATTACAAAAACGCTCAGGCTTGAGAACATCACATAGTATATGTGATGTTCTCAAACAGGGAATCGAACCCAAAATCTCGATGCGAGAAGCCAGTGTCATGCCCACTAGACTGTCAGAAGAGTCGCTGTAATATTATAATTTTGGGGTATAAAAGCAAAGGCAGCAATATCCAAAAATTTTAAAAAATGTTTTGAATGCACTCACCAAGGATTACTAATTTCAAATGTACTAAATTCTAGATTTTATGTATCTATCCTTTCAAAAATCATGTCTTCTATAAATTTATAGGCTTTGTTACACATAAAATCTCAAATTCAGTACATAATAAATTAGTAATCCTCGATGACTGCATTAATTTTTTTTTTTGATATTGCTGCCTTTGTTTTTATACCGCACATATGATTATAAACGCTGATCCAAAGCGACGGTCGCCAAGCCCTCGACAATCGAAAATGTAATTCTTAAAAGCAGTTAAACTCGTAGTGCGTCCGGCTTGACGAAGATACACCGGTATCGAAACCGGTAGACGCACTGTGATTAACTGGTATTAACGTTAGCTAGACAAGACGTTCAAAATTTATCTCACAATTCTCCTTGATACGTACGTGATAGTAATAAATAAAAACATTATTTAACGTTCGAATTTTCATAAATATGTGTTAAGTGCCATGAAGACGTGGCAACATTGCAAAATGGTCGCGTTTTCCGGTCGGACGCTCGGGTCAAACGGTATCGTTAAAGGCAGCGCGATAGTAATTCGCGAACGTTCTCGACATTCGCGAAACCAACATATTTGTATAAAAGAAACGACGGTCACGCGCAAGAGGAGAGTTGTTGCGACTTTTCTGCGATACACGTAAAAACCAGCAGTGCGAACAAGCGACAGACATCCGGCGCGAGTGAGTACTTCCGTGCGCAATTGAGCGGAACTACCTAGCGGTAGACAAAAAGTGCAGCAAAGATTCTGGTGACGTGAATTAATGCGAAACTGTGTGAATATTATAGAAACAGTTATTGTGATTGTTCGAAGAATATTTTTTCTTCTGAAAGAAGGCTTGAACTTTGTGGTGACTTCATTATTAAAATAAAACACAAATCACTTTGTTTTCACCACTTTATTAGATTATACAGCCTACATGTTTCGAGAACAATGTTCTCTTCATCAGGATTGTTTGTGTACTACATAAACAAGTACACAAACAATTGCTCTCGAAGCATGTAGATTGTATAATCTAATAAAAATGGTGTTTTATTTTAATTATTGTGAGTTCAAGAACGGTGCTCCGATTAAATTTGTGTCCAGTGTCTTTTTGTAATTAATAAAAGTTAAAATTGTTTTAAGAGTTTCATTTGCTTCCCACAGCCACTAATCGTGAGAATACAATCGTTGAAGGTAGGTTTATATAAAGAATTTATTGTTTTCTAGTTTTTGCCACGTTTAACACTCCCGATCCGGAGCGGGGTTACAAGTTAACCCCAAAAATCTTATTCTTAAAACTAGGTTTTAATAATTATTAATGATGGTATTCTTTGTAATCCTCATAAATATCCCAAAGAATACAACATCCAAAGAAAATAAATTAATAAAGTGTAATAAGGCAGTCAAAAGTTGAAGAAGTTGTTTTGCCATAGACAAACGTCAACATTCTATTTGATACGTTTACTTCATTCTGCTTGCACGGCTCCTGTCAACCAGACGCTTGCGAGTCATGAAAAGTCAAAACATTGCGGTTTCTTATAAAATGACGAAAAATGATTAGAATCTTATTTGCATTGAAAAAGAAATGTAATTAAAAATATAATTCAACATTTTCAAAGCATTACACTTCATTAAAACGCAAATTTAACATGGGGTTAGTTTTTACCCCACTCCGCCCTTGATCCTATTTTCGGTCTTCCGGTAACCGAAGGTTAAGTTCGGCGCCACACTGCGCGGCTTTTCCGCCGCGTCAAATCGGCTAAGCAAGTTGATCGACCGTTCATACGCGTAGTGTGTTTGATAAGCGCATATTGTATGAAAAGAAATATAGCGGCTTCCGCGACCGAAGAGACGTGGCGGAAGACCCGCGTAATAAAATTAAAACTTTCAAGAGTAAGCCATTATTTTTATTGTAAATATTTAATATTATTCAGTACTCTTCCTTTACAATATAGTATGGATCGCTTTATTATAAGATGATCGCGTTTTTGTAGAGAGCGAACGAGCATACAATACTTTTTAAAATTAATGTATTGATATTAATAAAACGAAAAAACTTTGTATTAAAAAACTATTTGTTGAATAAATAATATATTTCGGGGCCAATAGTCCCTTCATCAGGAAACAACTTGCATAAAAAAATAGAATTATAAAAACAAAAAATAAATACATGGGGGTTGAATAACTAATAGGAAACTAATGTGATTTTTTTTTAAATGTAAAAAGGTTTTGGTTATTTATAATATTGTCACGTGGGGGTGGCTGAGGGAGACAAATTATTAATTAATTATTCAAAGTCAATAACTTAACAATAATTAAACTTAACGCTATTTTTTAAATTACACTATAACGCAATATATCACTCGTATATAAACTCGTTATTATCGCTGGGTAACACGTATTTATCGCTCGAAGAATATTCAATTTTCGCACGTAGAAGCCACTGTAGTTTCTTTCGTCAATTAGGTACTTAGCTCGATTATTTCGTTTCATTTATTGCTTCGACTGGCCACCCCGGCTTGGCGGCTCGCGACCGACTTCGCACCGAATGAACATTCAAAAACATGACAACTGAACTTGCGCCGCGGCGTAGCTCCGTATTTATACCCAAATGCTTGTATATTCGTACTTTCTAGATTATTTTAGCGTTTCATAGTTGTTCCAGACATTTCTTGAATGTTGTAGATCACACACTAGATTAAATAATATATGCTGATCTCGATCCTTTGTAGTTCTGTGACATATTCCAAGGAATTCGGAGAGTGCGAAATTCCTTTTGCTTGCCATTCCGAGACAATATTTTTAATTTGCTAGTAATTTTTTTTATTTCTAATTTTTTTTTATCTAAATGAAATCCTATGTTACTTGTAGATATTTTAATTACTAAACTCTTGTTAATATAAAACATTTTAAACATGTCTAAAATCGTAATAATAACAATATTCTAAAATAAACATCTTTCTCATACTTAAAATAATTGATATACCAGTTGGGTTAGAAGTATTATACAGGATTATTTGGAAAACATTAACAACCTCGCAGGACTATATTTCTGCCATCATTATGAGTCGAAAATGTTCTAGCTATTATGACCTAATATCGATAGTAAAGGAGATATGCGACATCAAAGTTTGCATTTTTTTTTCAATATTTCAGATTTATTTTTTGTGAAACGTTGGACTATCATTACAGTAACTTATATCGAATATGAAAAATTCATTCCCCTTATTACAAGTCAAATAAAAAAATAAAAAGCTTCGACTTCCAGTTGGAAAATATTCTAATTGGAATTTTTTCAGGGTTTTTAACTTTTTATTTAACTTGTATTGAAACGTACGAATTTTTCGTAATCGATATGACTTACTGCAATGATAGTCCAACGTTTTACAAAAAAATAAGTCAGAAATATTGAAAAAAAAATGCAAACTTTGATGTCGCATATCTCCATAACTATTGATATTAGGTCATGATAGCTTGAACATTTTGGACTCACAATCAAGGCAGGAATATAGTCTTGCGAGGTTATTTATGTTTTCCAAATAACCCTGTATAACTACATGTAAAAATAATTTTGTCTATGCGTGATACAGAAATTGATCGCAGTGTGATGTTGAAATTAATTAAAGTGGTTTGTCAAAAGCTTGTTAGGTTTTTGAAATTAAACGTGATGTCACTTAATCGGAAGCCGTCAGTCGCCTATCAGATCTTCGGTTACTTAGTAACCGATAACCGGCGGTTAAGTACCCCGAGAGCATTCACTCGTTCACCGAGCCAAAGTAGAACAATGCTGGCGAGAGCTGCATTGAGAGAAGTCGTGCGTGGGTTCACTCCGCGGTGCTGCGGCAATGCATCAACGTCCCACACATAAAGCTTCGGGTTCGAATACCGGTTTGGTTTCAGTGACCAAACATACACCGAAATAAAAAGAGTGTTAATTCATATCGCAGTTCGTTATGACACGCCGAAAATGTAAGTTTTCAGTAGTTTTATGGTACATGCAGGGTGTGACAGAGCTGGTCCACAAAAATTTACAGGTAGATTCCTTTATTTGTAATGTTTATGATTATTTTTATACAGGAAAAACCTGTAGAAATTTTGAAATTAGAGTTAAGGAACACTTAAGGTGTTTAAATAGTAATAATTATTCCGAATTTGCTAACCATCTTTTGGCTATGGATCATTCTTTTGATATTAATAAGGGTTTACAAATTTTACATACAAATTATACAGAATCGCAATTTGATAAATTAGAAATTTTGGAAATAAAAAAGAGTGTAAATAGTAAATTGAATGTTATAAATAATCAGGTCCTTTTTGCAAATAGTCATCTTTTAAATTTATTTTCATGTTAAGTAGGTACTTTATATTATCATTTTCCATATATAACTTTTTAATATTTTGATCTATACTTCGATTTTTAAATATTATTTTTGTTATCCTGACGAAGAAGTCATTGGCTTCGAAACATGTTGAATTTTTTAAATAAATATGTCTTTTTAACAAAGTTAATTTATATCAATTTTAATAGTTAAGGAGTTATGCAATATCAGTTTGCATTTTTTTATTTAAATTTTTCTGACTTATTTTTTACAAAACGTTGAACTTATATCGATTACGAAAAATTCATTAATTTCAAAAAAAATTAAATGAAATTGGAATGTTTTCCAATTTGATTTGTATTGAAAAGAACAACTTTTTATATCAGATATAAGTTACTGTAATGATAATCCAACGTTATGCAAAACATAATTCACGTCATAAGCAGAATACAACACGCAAGAGTCGCCTTCAACAAAAAATCCAAAATCCTGGAATCCCCCAACATACATTTAAAGGTTCGGAAAAACTTGATTACAACTCTTGTCTGGAGAGTGCTGATGTATGGCAGCGAAACATGGACCATCGGCCAGAGCATGTCTAGCGGCTAGCGGCCTTTGAGATGTGGTGCTACAGGCGCATGGCGAGGATCCATTTGTCAGAACATATCCGAAACGACGAGGTGTTGAGCAGGGTGGGCGAAAAGAGGAGGCTCCTTAACAGAATCGCCCAACAGCGAGCAATTTGGATAGGCCATAATATAAGACATCCGGGTCTGCTTTTAACCATCGTCGAGGGAAATGTTGAAGGCAACAATCGTAGAGGCCGCCCGAGATTAAGCTACGTAGACCAGATTATCGGAGATGTGCGCTGTAGCACCTACCAAGAGATGAAGAGGCTGGCAGGTGGCAGAGAGGAGTGGAGAGGGCGAGTGCTTGTTGCAGACCAATCCTAGGATTGCGACCCAAAAAAAAAAGTCAGAAATATTGGAAAAAAATGCAAAATTTGATTTCGCATATATAATATTTTCGAATCATAATCAAGACAGGAATCTACCTGTGTAGTATTGTGGACTAGCTGTGTTACACCCTGTATATTGAAAATTAAAATCAAATTAAAATTAAAATTCTACAGATTAATAGGTCCATGACTACATTAGGCTAGATTCATGTAGTACCATATTTTTAATAGTAACGTTTTAACATATAATTTGGTTTAAAATATATTTGATTTATGTTTCATAAGAAACCCAATACTTAAATGCCAGACTCGTTGGAATTTTTCTTTCTACAGAAAACTTGTTTGTTTTTTTTACAACTGATGGTTATTCTTAAGATCGTGCATACACTTATTTACACTCGTACGTATGAGGGACATAGAAACAAAACCGCCTCTATGCAATTGACCAAAGTAGAGGGTGAAGTGTTTGAAAATGATTAAATGTAACATACATTGTGAACATATGTTTATATGTTTAAGAAGTATGTTATCGAAAGCGTGGCAACATAAAAATGTGCCTATCTCAATTTCACCAATTGCAAAGTGGCGGTTGTTTTTCTATACTTTATAAACAAATAATATAAATCAATTTTTTACTCAAACAGATTTGGACCTCAAATATCAATAAAAAGTTTTAATTTAAATTAAGTTTTTTCATCACACGCTTCTATTTAGCTTCTCTTGTCTGCCAGGAATAAGGACAAGTTTTGTAATTAATATTATTTAATCGCTCTGAAATTTGGCAGAGAGACGTATTCCGGATGACAGAACAATAATCATTCATTAATTTACCAAATAAGTATAATCATAACAGGTAAAATATATATTTAAAATGCTGATGCATTATTTTATCGGCTTTTTATCATTTTATTTGAATGTTTTCTATTAGCTATGTGACACTCTGTATATACGCATATGTAAAATATATGTAAATAAAAATATGGAAAATATGGATTAAATAAATAAATAAATGTTTTTTTTATTAAAAAAATATATATTCGCAAGTATATATTTGTACGGGTTAGTTTTGGTTGAGTTGGGTGTTACATGTCGTGACTGAAGCGAAATGCGACCCAAATCGTCGGATACGACAAAGGTCGACCCGCGGCAGGATAACCCAAAAATAAACTATTTCATCACCACATTTCTCAAACGCCACATAATTTCACGCTGGACAGATCCATTAATTAAAGGATGCTGTGATCTCTTCTAAATAATGTATTTCTTCTCCCTCTTGTGTTCAGATCTGCGAACCACGGTCCTTTAAATTGTCGAGGTATTTTTTCTTTTGTAGCATATTCCTCGATCAGCATTCTACATAGCCTTATATGGAACAGAAACATGGGCATGGAAGAAGTAAGAAAGTGTTGAGAAACATTTTAGATGCCTTCGATATGTGATGCTGAAGGCGTTCATTCTCCAGGAGTTCAGGAATACAGAAAGATCAAGAGGAAGATTCTAGAAGAAACTATGACAGTATCGAGATGTTCTCGATGACGAGTTTCGTGGGTTTGTGCGAAAAGAAAGATTCCCATCCTGCCAGGAGAATCTTCCCGTGTTAAATGTGGTGTGTCGCGTTTGTTGTACGTATTTGTATTTTACGGCAAATCAAGTAAAACAGGCACAGAGTAAAAGGGCAAATAAATAATACTCACAGTCATGCACTGAGGTTTATTGGATATCCTTACAGACGAAATGGTTAAGATGATTTTAAACAGTTGACCGACCAACGATGGAATGGTTGAATACGCAGAGCCACATGCCTATTTCTGAATTTGTCCAAAATTTTCAGAACTTAGTTCTGGATTTTTGTCACAGGGACATCATTAATCAAGATATATTATAGATGTCTGTATATATTTTTTATGGGAAAGTAGGTACGGAAGTCTTTGTTGGATTATCACAACACATGTACGAAACAGGTTGTAAAATTTAAATATATACAACTTCCAAAAATTTGAAAGACGTGGTGTTAAGTGATCACTCAAGCCAGCCGTACGATAGATCATAAGCCCTGTGAACACCAATAGACTCGTACCTACTTTCTCATAAAAAATATATAATTTCGTCTCTGTAATATATCTTGCCTATTTCTGGTTTCTGATTAGTTAGACTCGCTACCTGTTACGGACAGAAATCGCTGAAGTCGATCACCATACGAGCTAGGTGACAGTCGTTTACAAGATTGATAAACCGAATAAAGGTGTCTACTTTAAATCCTGTGGTCGAGATCGGGAGGAATGGAGAATGGAGAAGGAGAGAATGGAGATGTAGGTACTGTGCCACGAAATTTCCTACAGATCAGGGGACACGGGCGCTTAGCAATGAGCACGAAAATAATGTTAATTGTTAATGCACAGCAATTACAGCCGCCATCTTAGCTCATCGAACAACTGACAATCTACTATAGGTCGACCACAATCAAAAGACCATTCCCTAGCTTTGTCCGGTAAGAAGAAAGTGGGGGAAAGTTACCTGGCAAGTCCGTATTAGAAGCCTCAATATGATATCAATCAATCAATCAATCAATATATATATATAAAGAAACCCGTGTTTCCCTACCCGCCAAGTTTTCTCCACAACCACCCACCGGTGGTTATGGTGGTGGATAGTCCTTGGTGTCACATCGAAAATATGCGAATTTGGTGGGGGTGGCTGTGCTTGGGTGGGAGTGGGTGACGAAAATGTGCCTTCTAGCACATTGTTTTGTTATGGGAAGGCCGCAAATACTTCATATTGTTTCAAAATAGGCGCACCGACTGTGTCGGTGAGTCTAGAAGGTTCCGGAAAAACCTGCTCTTGAAAGTTCTGGAAGGAGGAGGTTCTAGAAGGTTCGCGAAAGTTCTATGACGATCCAAATAGTGTACTAAAAATCTACGCGTGCGACGCCACGCGGGCACAGCTAGTTCTAAATAAATATATATTTTTTAGTTTAATAAAGGTTACTTACTTACTAGAAAAACTTCTTTTGTGTTAATTTTTTGCATCATAACACATATTTTTTGCGCATATTCTTTTGAATGCGGTCCAGCTATAGTAAAATGTGTGACATGTCAGATATTTTATTTAACAATTGTACGTTACTACAGTATTAATTTTATTATAAACCAACATGAATTGAGAGTACAGTGGTAATACACATATGTAAGTGAGGTTAACACAAATATTTTACGACAACCCAATATATTTTAGTGCCTTTCGTGAACTTAAATAATGAATACAGTGAGGATAAGTTAAGAGAGTGATATTTTTTTAATTTTATTAACGCCTCAACAGGCCAAGAGGCCCAATTACAGAAGCGAAATACATCTCAAAACACCCAGGCTTGAGTAAATCATCATCATCGTCAATGGCTCCACGGCCCATTGTAAGCCTTGCTCTCCTCCAACATTCCTGTACATCTTCCTCTTTCCTGGCATGTACTCCTCCAATCCCTGATGCTCACAGTTTTCACACCTTGCTGCACTCTATCCAGCCATCGGAGTCTCGGTCTACCAACTAGCGAAGGGAAAAACTACATTTCAAAATGAAGACTACAACACACACACGTTTACCAGTTTGAAGACCACAAAGTGTACACTACAATTGTAGTAAAAACTACATGAAGTGAAGTAATTGTAGTACTACGAAATGAAGTGAAGTAATGAAGTAATGTTAATTGTACTACTTGTAGTATTAGTGAAGTAAATAATATTTAAGATAAATGACAGTTTCTAGAGATTTCTTCATTTATCTACATCAACTTCCCAAAAATTTCACGTAAAAAATGCACTATTTAAAGTATGTTTCTCGTACTTTCGATATCTTTGAAGTGTGTGTACTTTGTAGTGTTCGCTTTTAAAATGAAGTGTACTATTTGAAGTATATACTTTCAATAACTTTAAAGTGTTTGTAGTTTGTAGTGTGCATTACACTTCAAAACGTGTGAAGTGTGCACTTCAATGTAATGTAGTACTACATTGTAGTAGTGAGTACAGAGCAGACCCATCACTACTACCAACGCTGCGTCTTCGACGCCTTCAATTATATAATTATAATGACTTTTGGTACGAACTTTGTCTTACCTTTGGTAGTGCATGTTAGTCTTCGGTTAGATTAACGTGAAGGTGAGGAATATTTTGAGAAGGTGTTAGTGTGTGAATAATATTATGGTTGTGGTGTGTAGTGTTATTTAAATGCTAGTGTAGTGATTGTCTTGACGAAGAGACGGTGGATTAAAAATCTCTCTAGTGGTTATATAGGTACAACATAACTAACATTTAGTTAATCATATTAATCAGCGGATAATAATTAATAAAAAGTTAATAAAAAGAGTTTTGTGTTGGTTTTAAAATCATGAATATCTTATAAATCAATTAAGATAAATTGTAGGAATCTTACAGAGATGAAGCTATTTATGTGTGAGAAACGTGTATGGAAGTCTCTTATACGATGGCCCAGGGCTTAACCTGTATGAGCTGGCTTAATAGATCACTCTATACAATGCAACGTTCACCAATTCCATCGCAAGAACATCCGCAAATTATTATTATTTTTTTAGAATTCTAGGAACCTTTCGTATACCTATTTGAATGATCTATGCTTATGACATCTGTAGTTTTTTCTCATTAACTATACATACCAGGGGAGCGCAATGAGAAAAAGCATGATTTTTATTTAAACATATATTGGGAAAAAAAATCGAAATTAGGTAAATATTTATGTGCCGGAGTATTATGAAATATTAAAATCTGAATAATATTTTAATTATTGGGATAGGAATATCAAGAGATATATCTCATACTTCGGTTTCTTTTCGAAATATATGCTTATTTTTTTATTTTCAATTATTGGTTTTCTTACAGCCATATAATTAATCAATCTTGAAAAAAAACAATAATTGATGTACAGAGTTTTGGGCCAATTACAAGAAAACACATATATACAATCGATAAAAAAATAAGAAAAAACATGTCCAATAGTGAGTTTGTGTGAGTGTGTGTATTTGTGTGTTTATTTATTTATTTTGTTATGGGAAAAATTAACAGCAAAACAATCTTAAAAATTTTCCACTGAATTTAAAAATTTACTTTAATTTACATTAATAGCGAGTGGAGAGGGTGGAGGGGAATGTGGGACGGGAGTAGAAGGGAAGATATAATGTACAAATTAGTTTGGGTGCGGTAGTGTAGATATAGTTTGTTTTATGTTTCTTATTGTTGCGTTGAAAATGTCAATGTGGTGATAGTTTGTGTTAAATGAATTTGTGGATCTGTACATAAAGGAGTTTTGTTTTGAGTTGGTCTTAAGAAAAAGTCATGCTTCTTGTTCTCACTGCACGACCCTGATACATACATACATAGATTTCGCAGCTGGTAATGATACCTCTGTATTTTTAAACAATTTATACACATTATATATTTCTACAACTTATCTAAATTAATTAATAATCCATAAATTGTGTTGTTAGAACATATTGTTATCTCATATGTCATTTAAAAAAATGCATTCTCGTAAAACCGGTCAGCGACCGGTAGCAAGAGCGGTTTATTTCATGATTCGGTCCTCGGTACTTGAGGTCATTGTGATTGTGCCCTTTGCCTGAGGAAAGGGTAACACAAGCATAGAATACAGCGATAACTCGTTTGTGGCCATCATACGGATGATCAGCTAACTCAGAGCGGCGCGAACTACAGCACCGGAATGTTATGCTACAGTTGGAGATCTCAGCGAACTCTTGGCTTTATTGGTTACACGATATTATAATGGCTTTTTTCAAACATAATGAACATTCGAATATCACCCATTATATCCCCACTCCTTACCCATTGTCATGTCAGTCCATTAACTATTGATATTAAAATGATTACGAGATATTGTTGGTAAGTAATTGAATGTGTTTTGTTTGTCTTTTCTTTTCAGAATAAATAGTGATTTTAGGAATCTCAATGTCGAACGTCCTTTAAGAGGATTTGAATTTTTTATTTTTATAAATTTTAAATATATATACAATTTATTATATTTTATAATTAATAAAAATTAACTTTGTTTTCAACACTTTTGTATTGAAAAATATCAACGTGTTTCAGAGCCCATGGCCCCTTCGCAGGATACAAAAGTATATTAATCAATTAAAAATCAAAAATCGAAAAACTTAATTTTTATGATTAATAATGTCATCACAAAATTATTTTGCTCTTTTTGAAGAAGTTATTATATTTTATTTTATTCTAGTCTATTAAAACTAAAATTAATACATTCATTTTATTCGCTGTACCTCTCTAAAAAGAGACAGCTTCTAGAGGGACTTACACTTTTCTATAATTACATATTTTGTATACATGTATTTAAAAAGAATTTTTTTATTGTGTTTTTTTTAGTATTCAACTTTATTTTTATTTGTATAATTTCAATTATCTTCTTAATTTCTGTAGGGAGACTATTGGAATTCTTTGTACCTAGGTATGCTATTTTCACATGCACATTCATATGCTTTTCATATGCATATTCGTATGCCCGTATGAAAATATAATATCGTCAATTTTTAACCTATCTAACTAACAAAATGCATATTTTTATAATTTATGCATTATTTTATTTAAAATTTGTATATTTTTTGTTCCTTTCTTATTTCCTCTGGCATTGCGTTAAAGATCTTCATTTTACAGCTTTTTGAGATTTGGACTTCTTCTGAATGTTAGTCTCCTTGTATGTCTTCCTCTTGTATCGTGTTCATGTTCATGTTTTTTATTTAATTCTGCCGATATGTTTCCAGCGAGGATTTTAAAAATAAATACTATGGCGTTGTAATACCTTATCTGTTTGAAACTCGTCATGTTGAGTTCATTCGACATTGTACTGATCTTAGAAAAAATAGAAATTTCTTCTCAATATTGTAATCATAACTTTATTTTTCAATTCTACTAATTGTTGCACTTTGTTAAAATAACACAACGACTGGTTTTTATCCGCAGACCAGCTAAATCGGAGGCTCTCTGCAAGCTCTCTGGTAGTACTAAGAACACCTGGAGCCACCAAGTTTCAGCATTGCGGGCCCAGCTATATGCAATCAGCTGTCACCAGTGTTGCGATCCATGAAGAATCAAGAAGCATTTAAGAAGAGGCGAAAAACTCACATCTTCAAGATATTCTATTTGTAAAGCGGCCTTGAAGCGCATATTATACAAAAAAGGTGCTATAAAAATTATAATAGTATAACCATAACCATATAATCATAACAGTGGGATAATCATTAATCAATTAATATTAATTATAGAGGTCTCACAGTATTCCCTTAAGCCAAATACAGGTCGCAGCCCTGTGGCCATACATGTTTCCCATATAAATAGCGCCTCGTCTCTGTACTTGCTGTTGCACTTCAATTTCACTAGCCGAAATAAATCCTGCCGCAATTTATATGAGGGAAAATAAAAAAGTTGCATATTGATTTAAGTTCTCTCTAACAATCATCATCATCATTATTCTTGGCACTACAACCCTTGGTGGGTCTTGGCCTCCTCAATAATTTTCCTCCACTCATCTCGGTCTAGTGCCAGCTCTCTCCAGTTTCGAAGCTCTAAAGCAGAGATATCTTTGAGGACGTTGTACCTCCATCTAATTTCGGCCTTCCTAAGCTCCTTCGCCCTATTGGCCTTGAGTTCAGCAGGGACTTTGGTGCTTGATGCTCGGACATTCTCTCCACATGACCCATCCACCGAAGTCTTCCCAGTTTTATAAATTTTGTGACGTTTGGCTCCTTAAATAGAGTATAGAGCTCATTGTTGTAACGTCTGCGCCAAAGTCCATTTTCTAGAACCGGTCTGAAGATACGCCTCAAAATTTTCCTTTCAAAAACGTCCAGTCCTCGCTCATTCCTCTTAGTTAGTACCCACGTCTCAGCTGCGTACGTGAGCACTGGCCTAATAAGCGTTTTGTACACTAATATCTTGGTGTTTCTGGACAACAGTCTGGATTTTATCTGCTTTTGTAGGCGGAAAAAACAGCGATTTGCGCTCACTATGCGCTTCTGGATCTCCTCTGTACTATTATTGTTGCTGTTGCTTATCTCTCTAACAATATCAAATTAATATCTTAGTATATGACCTAAAAAATCTCAACACGTGCATAGTTCTTTCCATTTAAGAAAGACAATCGAATATGTATGTGTAAGCCGTGCGTACGAGGCACATTGTTTTGTTGTGATGGTGTTGATACCCGTAAACACCAACACAACGAAATAATGTGCGTCGTACGCACGACTTACACGTACTAATTCGATTATCTTTCTTTAACTGAAAGAGGTCTACATGCTGTCTCATTCCGGGCCGTAAAAAACAAGCAGTACACATACAACAGTAATAAGAATGTAGAAAGAAAGATTTTTATAAGCATATGTATAAAATATGAACTCTAGCGGAAATACGGTGGAATTCTAAGAGATACGGTTACAGATAACATTTTAAAAACAACAGAATTCTTGGAGATGAAAATATGTTTAATATGTTCTGTTGGAAGTACCCGGGGACGAGCGTGGGAATATTACGTATCGAGGTAATTCATACGGCAGTCAAAATAAACACTACGTGTAGATGTATCAAGATAGCTCCTTTTTAACTCAGGAACACAGAAAGATGGGCGTTTTAATGTACTTTTTGGTCATGGTGATGAACCGCTAGACAAGGATTTATTCTCTTTGGTATTTTAATCACGTTCATATAACATTAGCGTAATCGTAAAATTGAATTGGTACAGTAAAAAAATGAAAATGTAGGTAGCTAAAATACGAGTTTTCGTTAAGGATTCCAAATGGATGGCGAAGTCTTGACAGAACCAGATTAAGATTTTGAAGGGCTGGATCGATGTTTTTGTTGGTTACAACCATAGATCAACAAAAATAGACATAATCGAATGTTAATTTAGTAATCAAGATATATTATAGATATCAACATCATCTATTACCATCATCAGATATGTCAACACTATATATTAATTAAGATATTATAGATACGAAGCTACATTTTTTATATGGAAAAGTAGGTATGGAAGTCTTTTTGGGTTAGGTTAGGTTTAGGACCTATCGTATGGCTGGCTAAAGTAATCACTGAATGTAACGTTAACCAATTCCATCCATGATAGACTACTACCACTATCAAATTTTGGAAGTTGTATATTTATTTATTTATTTAACGCCCTTATGGGCTTTTACAAAATATAAAATAAAAATTAAAACCACATAAGACAAATATGCAGTTAAAAGATTCAAGTATATATAATAGATCTGTGTAAATTAAAAAGAGAAGTTTAAACAGGAAGAAAAAAAGAAAAAAAGATATTTATCCATTACCATTTAGTTGAGACGTAAAGAATCGTTTCAATTTAGTCCTATACACAGTTATACTATCAGCAAAAATGTCGACCACCTCCGCATGTTCGTTCCCTAATGAGTGTAGTCTTGGGAATACAGAGTTTGCTAATGGATTAGTTCTGACGTTTCCTCTATAATAGAATAATGTACTGTATCTTGATGACCTCGATATGACATCGATATGTATGTTAAATATGCAAATTTTGTTCCGTATTATGCATGGTTGATAACTATGTTCAATATTGGGATTAACTTGATTCTAATTGATTAATTTATTGATAAATTAATCAATTAGAAAGACATACAGAAAAATCAAATCAACTAAAAAATATTTGACTGCTACCGGGATTCGAACCACGGATCTCCTCCTATCCGGGGCAGGCGCGTCATCCAATTACGCTATAGCGGCCTCATACATTTCCGTGAATACATCAACCTTATCTATAAGTCTCATTCATTATAAATTGATTAATATATATTATCCATTTGCTCTAAAAATAGATAATATATGTTAATCAATTAATTTCAATTAGTTTCACAGAACTTTGTTCTGAAAAAATTGCAACTTCACATTAAGAATGTATTCTTGAATATAATAGTTTAAAAACTTGTTCATTCTGATAGATTCGATAAATTTTAAAGGGTATTTTCGTAGCGATTTTTCGTTGTCACAGCGACAAAGAAAAATCTTACATTTATCGTTCTCGAAGGAAGAAAATTTGCGTCATCTGTTTTTCAAATACTTCAATATTCTGACTAAAGGCGATTGATTTTAACGGATATTTTTGGTACGTCATTTTCGTACAGGACGTGCAGAGTAGTCAAAGCCAGGCTTTGGTTTAAAATACGTTATAAATCATTAAAAAAGTAACCCATAAAAACCAAGTTTTTATTATACTCCCTTTCTCATTTACTAGTTGAATTTTACATTTTTTACATTTACGCGTTGGGCTTCGGTCGGGCGACACTACGAAAGGGAGTAATAAAAAATTTCCAAAAATCCAAAATTATACTATAATCAGATTCGCGTCTACCAGACTACCAACTTAACGAGTTGTATGAAAAAACCATTCAAAATTTGAAAAATCCAAAAATTTATTAATTTTTTTTAACGAAAATTTGACAGATCTTCTTGATCGTCGCCATGAGTCTGCTTACAAAGTTTCAGCTCGATTGGATCACGATAAAGGGGTTTAAAATGGATCCAAAGTTTTTTCGTCAGACAAGAAGACAGGAAGAAAAGCAGACGCCACGAGTTAATTATAAAGGGAGTAAAAAAACACGCGATACCCTATTTACTGTACGAAATTGGGATCGTCCTTCAGCCGCGACCAAGATCACCAGCCCGAGCCCGACTACCCTTGTGTAATTCAACTGCTGGAACTGTGCACTGGTCGCAATGCTTTTACTTTATTTGTCCATTCGGCGAAACCGGACCAGCTCGTTCTCAGGAGCTGCTGCGGGGGCGGGCCAGCACCGCGATGGTGCTAAACAGAGAGGACTCAATTATGGAAGTGCTCCAAAGTGCCGCTCCAATTGGAGCACTCCATGATTAAAACAGGCGGGATTGAATTCGTATCTATAATAACACACTCTGGTACAGCGTTACTGAGATTATTGCCGCTTATTGTTTAGAATAAAATAAATAGATAGGAATAGGTCGACTACAATCGAAAGACCATTCCCTAGCTTTGTCAGGTGAGAAGAGAGCGGGGAAGAGTTGCCTGGCAAACCCGTGTTACAAGCCTCAATGTGATATTCCAAATAAATACAGGGTTATTTGAAAAACATTAATAACATCACAGGACTATGTAGCTGTTCAAGCTATTATGTCCTAATATCAATAGTTAGGGAGGTATGCGACATCAAAGTTTGCATTTTTTTCTCAATATTTCTGACTTATTTTTTGTAAAACGTTGGACTATCATTACAGTAACTTATATCGGTTACGAAAAATTCATTCATGTTAAATAAGTTGATAAAAACCTTGAAAATTTTTGAAATTCGAAGGTTTTTATTTTTTTATTTGACTTGTATTAAAGGGAATAATTTTTTCATGTTCGATATAAGTTACTGTAATGATAGTCTAACGTTTTACAAAAAATAAGTCTGAAATATTGAAAAAATAATGCGCATATCTCCGTAACTATTGATATTAGGTCGTAATACCTTCAACATTTTCGACTCATAATCAATGCAGAAATATAGTCCTGCGAGGTTATTAATGTTTTCCAAATAACCCTGTATATATTTTTTAGTTTAAAAAAGGTTACTTACTTACTAGAAAAATTTATTTTGTGTTCATTTTTTGGGTCGTAACAACACACATATTTTTTGCGCACATTCTTTTGAATGCGGTCTAGCGATAGTAAGAGTATTCGTCAAATATCCATATATCTAGAGATCTATATATATAAGATATATATATAATATATAGATATATATATAGAGATATATATATATTTAGAGGTACTGATACACATGCTTATTTTGAGCACGCTCAAAACTAGCATGCTCTAACAACTGTACACACTTGCTCGTTATTAGTAGATCATAGAATAGAGACGCTCTTGTTCAAAATGGAAACTTTGCAAACTGAAATAGGAAATTCAAGTGAACCAATAAATCAAAACAGTTCCCGAGTTTCCATATTCGCATTTTTGATTTTAGTTTTTATAATTTTTATTGTAAGATTTGAATCAATCATGTATATTAATAAAGTTTCATAAGAATTATTTCTTGCTATATACTTAGTATTCCACAGACATTCGTGATTCCTATAATAAGTCACGAAAAGTAATGTTTTGTCATCTCCCCAACGCGCCATATTTATATTATCTGTCGCGGATTGAGAAGATTGCATTGATAATCGATACCAGCCGCGAATGATATTAGCATGCTCATAAAGAAGCCTGTTCACACATGCTCAAAAGACACCCCTTCTTGTGGTGAATGACATTAGCACGCTCATAAATCAACCGGCGGTTGATTTTTGAACGTGCTAATAATGAGCATGCTCATTACTAGCAATGTGCGTACACACATGCTACTAAATAGCAATGGCTCAAGAAACTCAATACTGCGCGTGCTCACGTGCCACTAATGAGCATGAGCAGTAACTTTGTGCAAGCTGTTAGAGCACCATTTAGCGGACGGCGCTCGAATAATTTATGAAATCGCGGGAGGGTGCCGTCCAGCGTCCTTTGAACATTGTTTGGTGTATCAGAATGAATAAAGGCATAAAAGGAGAAACGTTGACCTATCATTATAGTAATATTAAATAGTTATTCGCATTACAAATCAAATGAAATGATTAAAAACTTCTTCTTCAAATGTAGCAAATTTATTTTGTGGTAACATAATTATAATTAATATAAATTAACTTTGTTTAAACCACTTATTTATTGAAAAAAATCAACATGTTTCAAAGCCAATGGCTTCTTCATCAGGAAAAAAAAAAAAAAAATTTTTGTTTTCCTGATGAAGAAGCCATTGGCTTTGAAACATGTTGATTTTTTTCAATAAATAAGTGGTTTAAACAAAGTTAATTTATATTAATTATGATTAAAAACTTAATTGAAATTATAATTAAATTTTTTTTACGAGGTTTTAATCATTTTATTTGACTTGTATTAAAAATAATGAATGATATTTGATATAGCTTACTCTAATGATATAAAGTTTTACTGAAAAAAATTAGAATTAATGAAAAAAAATGCAAACATTGAAGTTGTTTGTCCCCAACTATTGATATTAAGACATTTTTGCTTAAACATTTTGGACTCATAATTAATGTAGGAATCATCCTGTAAAGTATAGTGAATAAGCTCTGTTACACTCTATGTAAATATATATTTTTTGAATTTATTTTTCAGATTTATTTAAGCCCTTTAGGGCTTTTACAAACAATGTAGGTAGGTAAGGTTTTACAATGTTAAGCAATAACTGCTATACATGTGAGTTGTTTTATGTACCTTTACAATTATTATGTACTATGTGTAACCCGTCAAAAATGATGGTACTTTTATATGTTGGTTCCTAAAGAAAAAGTATTTATTTAATTATAAAAAAAGATATTTTTAATACTTTAAAGGAGTTACGGACGGATGGATGGACAGACAACGAAATTATTAAAATTGGGATTACAAAAGAACACTTATTAAATCTCATCAAACAATTGACGCCGAGAAAAATAACCGAGATGTTGGTAGTTACTCAGAAGATAAATAGAAGAACTTTTTAAAAGCGCATAACACATAGAATAAAAATAGGGTCGCTCAGGTGGTTTGGGCACGTTGAGCGAATGAATGAGGAAAGAATGGTAAGAAAGATATATTATGCAAGTATTGACGGCGCCAGAAAGAGAGGACAACCACGGAAGACGTGGCATGACCAGATTAACCAGATACTCGAAGATGGTCCTGTTAGAAGCCTGAACAACCGTCGAGCTTGCATGCGAAGATGTATGAATGTAGACAAAGCGAAAGTTGAATGTCAGGACAGAAGAGTACGGTGCTCTATCCTCTCTGCCTACCCCCGCGGGGAAACGGCGTGATGGTAAGTTAGTTAGTTAGTTTAAAAGCGAGCCTTTGATATTTTAAGCCATTTCAATGGAGGAAGATTAGTTATCTTTCAAAATATTTAAAAAAATATATTTGAATTTAATATATTCATATATCTATACATTATATATTCAGATCAAATGTGTACTTTGTATTAAATATTAGCCAATCGGAGGAGTTGAGCCAACCGGTACGGAGTTGAAGACACTTTGTATCTCCCTGGTGATATCAGTAGGGAAAAGCTGCTCAATACGGTTTAACTATGAACCAGGTAATAACCAGGTCTGGATAGGCAGCTCCGAATTAAATTATGGTACCACAAGACGTGGTATTGGCGTTTCTCCAAGATACCATCCGCCCACAAAACTACTAAAGCATAATTTAACCGCAGGCCTTGTTTTGAGTTTCCATTTCAAGAAATACCTCATGAATTTTTGCAATATCTTTCTGTCAATCTGTTACTTACTGCTAGGCCCTGTGGGCGGGCGATAGTGGTCACTGTGTGTCTGTGATTGGCTGTCGCGAATTGTCTGCTGCTAGTCTTAACACTTTTTTATACGATTTTTTTTTTTGAAACCTTTAATGGAAATATTGCGTCCTGCATGCTTCATTTTTGGAGCAATTGTAATATAGATAGGTTGCCGTGTATGTGTTCGAATTTGACACATTTTCAACCATAGATACATTATGAAAAAGAAATTAAGCTTAAAAAATACATTTGCCTGTAGAACAAATAAAATTGTCATAAGAAAATTTAATTATCGATTTAGTTCTTAAGTGAATGTTAAATAATGTATACGAGTATATAATATTTCTAAAGATCTATAAAAGTATTTTATAAAAATAATCTGTACATCTCGCTTCGTTAACATTTTTTGAAACAATTCGTTATTTTTTAAACAGGCAATGGAAATGTTGCGAATTCCATACATCGCTTTTGAAGAAATTATAATACAAATGCTTATTTCATTTTATGTGGATATTTAACTTCTATTTCAAATCTTTTTTCTATCTCGAACAAACATTTAATGGAGAAAATTACATGAAATAAACATAACCTAGCCATTTTCTTTTAATTTTGCAAAAAAAGAATAGTTGAATAAGTAACAATAAAAAAATAATATTTTATTGTTTCAAAATTTATCCAATTTCTACCTAAATTTTACTTTCTCAGCGTGCTGATAGTCTTAATTACTCCTTTTATTTTAACTCGTGGCGTCTGCTTGACGCAAAAACTTTGGATCGATTTTAACCCTTTTCTCGTGATCCAATCGAGCTGAAACTTTGCGAGCAGACTTGTGGCGACGATCAATAAGATCTATCAAATTTTCGTTAAAAAAATTAGTAATTATAATATAATTTTGGATTTTTAGAAATTTTTAATGGTTTTTTCAAACAACTTACTCAGTTGTATGAAAATATTTCAACACTAAACCTGATTATAGTATAATTTAGGATTTTTGGAATTTTTTTATTACTCCCTTTCGTAGCGTCACCTGACCGAAGCCCAACGCGTAGGTTAAGTGTCAAACAAGTTTCCACTAGTAAATGAGAAAGGGAGTATAGTAAAAACATCGTTTTTATGGGTTAGTTTTTTATAATTATAAAATTTTCGAAACAGAAATGCCCATTCAATGCAGGCGTGGTACGCTACACGCGTCTGAGGCGCGCGATGCATTTTTAAAATTCGCTGTCCTGGTCTCGATTGAATTGGTGATAGTAAATAAGTGCAGCCCGCGGCTGAAACAAACATGGGCGAACGAGTTTGTTTGGCTGCACCTGAGCTGGCCAATCAGCTGTGCAGCCGACGTGGGAAGTGCATTCGTCTTTACGACGCGCCCACTTCCTTGCACCTATCGCTGCAAATAGGATCGTTGCAACAGGCGTTTCAGACAAGCGACAGCTCCAAGGGGAGTGTAGCTCCCCCCGCAAATTGACCTGTTTTTTATTTTACGCTTCAAAAGGCCAACAGGCCGAATCGCAGAAGCGAAACACCTCGCAAACACCCAGGCTCAAGGTGGATGATGAAGAAAAAAATTTACAGGCGGTTGAAAATGTTCAAACAACCACGGCCTAGTTATCAATAGTTTTGAGATATGCAAAATTAAAATTTGTATTTTTTTTTTGCAAAATATAACTTAAATAAAATGAAAAAATCTTACATAAAATTTTTATTCGACTTTTATATAGGCGAATGAATTTTTATAATCGATTTAAGTTACTGTAATGATAGTTCTACTTTTTGTAAAGAATAAGTTGGGGATATTGAAAAAAATTGCAAACATTGATTTTATTTCTTTTGTTTACGTTTCGAGAGGCCAAATTGCAGAAGCGAAACACCTCAAAAACACGCAGGCTTGAGTAAATCACGTAGATTAATTGTGACCTCACCGGGAATCGAACCCACTGGGCTACGAGGGCTGCCAATGCACCAATCGCAACAAAGTTTTCTTACTTTTTAGAAGTTAAAAACAATACATTAAGGTTAATTTTTTTTGGTATATAACGTTAAGTTTATTGACATTAATACTATTTTTAAATCTTGCATTCCTCGTTTATGATCTGTTTCGTGGTATTATAAAAAAAAAGAGTTTTGCAGCAGTGAAATGAGCGAAGAAAATTCACAATGGAGTAGTATTTTGTCTTAAAATTATTTATGCAGTTTCATTAAAAATAAGGTAAAAGGAAAAAACAACAATTTCATCAAAAACTTTGATACAGCGCGCACATTGCCAGTATCAACAAACAGCAACAAAATATCGAAATCGTTCGAAGTAGCGAAATGTTCCGATTATTTGAAAATAATTTTATACATTATTTAATGTATAAAAATACTATACTGCATGTCTCGCAGATAGTAGCTAACACTTCGGATGAGACTTCTTCTTTCAAATTGAAGAGAAAATATTTTTTATATTTTGGGTGAAATGTCAACAGTTAAGGAGGTAAGCGACATCAAAATTTGTATTTTTTTAAATATTTCTGACGTATCTTTTGTGACATTAGACAATCATGAAAGTAATTTATATCGAAAATTAAAAATTCATTCGCTTTGATAAAAGTCAAATAAAATGATCAAAAACTTTTAGTAATTTGAACTTAATTTTTATACGAGGTTTTATGTGGCTGTTGGTTTTTTGTGGTGCGGTTTTATGTATGTGTGGCAAATCCATGTATGACAGAGTAAAGAATGAAGATATTAGGAATGAATGTAAAGCTGATCGTAGCATAATACATAGAATAAAAAAAGGGTCGCTAAGGTGGTTTGGGCATGTTGAGCGAATGAATGAGGAAAGAATGGCAAGAAAGATATATAATGCAAGTGTTGACGGCGCCAGAAAGAGAGGGCGACCACGGAAGACGTGGCATGACCAGATTAACCAGATACTGGAAGATGGTCCTGTTAGAAGCCTGAACAACCGTCGAGCTTGCATGCGAAGATGTATGAATGTAGATGAAGCGAAAGTTGTTCTCTGCCTACCCCCACGGGAAAACGGCGTGATGGTAAGTTAGTTATATTTGATATTAAAAATTCATTTATTGTAGTTACATAAATGCAAAGTTTGATGTCACATATCTACATAATTATTGCCACTTCATCCAAAGTGTAAGGAATATTTTCTATTCAAAAATAAACGAAGAAGACTTCCACGAAATTTTTGATACAAGCTACGAGACACCATGTATAAAGTAATTTTTTAAATAACTTGAATACACAATGGTTACAGATAAAATTAACGACAAAATTTCATCGCGCAAGAGACCTTTATTTGTCCTTTGTCCTGTTCAGATGTTACAAAAAAGGCCAAAAGGAACGAAAGCCATAAAATTGTTTAATTTGTGGTGGTTTTGCCTTATGCGGGTGTCGCTGCACAGCCTACCAGAGCGGGGCATTCACGGAATAGTTTCGTGGAAGGCTGCTGGGGAGATAAAGCCTGCCTTGGTGGAAACAGCTTTTAAAAAGAACATTATGGAAACACGGAATTCGCTGCGACCCGATAAAACCGGCGTGGAACTTATCACTACACTAAAATCGCTAATAAATATATTACACTCGACCGTATTCCGAAAACAGCAATCATTGCTGTGTCGGTATCTTCACTCACAAATTGTTGATAACTTTACGTTTGTTTTCGTTTTAGAGCTTCCTGATTGGTTGAGTTCATTATTTCCAACCCTTCAAACTTAAAAATGTCAAAATTTACAGTACAGTACGGTACAGGCTGCTATCCTGATGTCTGGAAAAGTACCTTTCATGTCAAAAACTATAGACCTATTTGTATTCAATCATCAATACTAAAACTCTTTGAAAAATTAAAATAAAAAAAAATCACATTGTTTTCACTACTTTATTACATTAAAAAATCTACATGTTTCGAGAACAATGTTCTCTTCTTCAGGATTATTGTGTACTAAAGATTTTTAAAAGTTAAACCAAGCAGCGGGTGAGGGGGTTGGTGAGGGGAGGGGGGCGTTCGAGGTGTTAATTATTATGGGTCATCTGGACAATGTGGAATGTTAAGTGGAAAAATATTCAAAATAGGGTTATGCAAAAATTTCGTTTGTGTATTTATTATATTAGACTTAATATTAACGTTTTTCCTAATTTTGAGTATTTCTAAATTATTTATTTGTAGGTCCCACAAATGCTCGGACATTCTCTCCACATGACCCAGCCACCGAAGTCTTCCCAGTTTTATAAATTTTGTGACGTTTGGCTCCTTAAATAGAGTATAGAGCTCATTGTTGTAACGTCTGCGCCAAAGTCCACTTTCTAGAACCGGTCCGAAGATACGCCTCAAAATTTTCCTTTCAATTATACCCAGAACTAAGCATATTCCACGTTTATATTCAGGTATGCTCCTACAACGAAAAATATCAACGAAATTCAACCTGTTACCAAGTCGGTGCATCCGTGTTATTGGTGAGTCTACGATATAGTTATTTTTATGGGTAACTACGAATAATATTTCGTGTTGTTTGGTCTGAAACTACTTGTATTTGAATATTTATAAACATATTTCATGTGAATATTTATAAACATATTTGAAGTTCTTTATTGTAACGGAAGTAGCAAGGCATATAGCGAAAGCATGTAGTGAAAATGCGAGATCGCGAAATGTAAATGAAATTAATGTTCCATTAATATCTAAATACAAAAGAAAACGAAATTACGTAACCGAAAAAGACTTGAAACTCGGACGCGCGGCATTATATGATTTGGCTACCACCTCATGGTTCTCCGTCACCGTCAAAAATATACTATACTAGCTGTGCCCGCGCGGCTTCGCTCGCGTAGATTTTTAGTACACTGGATCGTCATAGAACTTTCGCGAACCTTCTAGAACATTCCTCCTTCCAGAACTTTCACGAAATTTATCGAATGTACCTTCTAGACACACTGACACATTCCGCCACTCAGCTTAGAACCTTATAGAACTTTCGGGAATTTTCTAGAACCTTCTCCTTCCAGAACTTTCTAGAGCAGGTTTTTCCGGAACTTCTTCCTTCTATAACTCCGGTCCTTCTAGACTCACCGTCACAGTCGGCGCGCCTATTTTGAAACAATCTGAAGCATTTGCGGCCTTCCCATAACAAAACAATGTGCTAGAATGCACAATTACGTCACCCACTCCCACCCACGCACAGCCACCCCCACCAAACTCGTATATTTTCGATATGACAGCAAGGGTTATCCACCACCATAATTACCAGTGGGTGGTTGTGGCTGGTTGTGGAGAAAACTTGGCGGGTAGGGAAACACGGGTTTCTTTACATATATATATTAAGAGCAGGGTTTATCTAAGACGCGAACCATTAATTTAAGAAACTTTTAGTTTCCCTAATTATTTAAATATTCGAGGTTACTTTTCTGTAAGTATGAGTTATATTGTTTTTCATGAAACTCGATTAAATAATCTACAATGATCGAGTGTAGATTTTTATAACTTAATATTTTGAACATATTAATATATAATTTTGTATTTAGAATAACTTCTACCGTACATGTATACATGCACGAATTTTTTTAATGATTGGAGCTAAAGTGCATCATGTTTAATGTTTTTTTATCAAGATAACGCAGTTCATCCAGTTTCATGCCACCATTTAAACGACGCAGTAACAATTAGAGGCTCTGTCACGACTCTGGCGGTTAATATCTTCAAAAGAATTTTGATACCATCACCATTTTCTGTGAACCTGATATTTTGAACGTGCATCTCATGTTCTGGTTTGAAAATCCTATCTAAAATACACATCACATAACAAAACCGATCAATCTCCTCCCTTCGCAACACTTTTCCAACCCCTACGCGCTCTGCCGGATATTAATGAGTGGCATCTGATCAAGCTGACTGTTGCGAGGGATAATGAGAGACGATCAGTGGTTGCAGCGTTGATTCTTACCCCTTTTGAGAATTTTCATCATTATTTACACAATCTGAACTGTGATAACTGGTTTCTTTTAAATGTTGAGTTTTATTATGAGATTTTCGAATCGAAACAATTTCTGAGATGTGAAATTTGCTGTCGCGAGATTCATTGGAGACGATTCTCTTCTTTTGTACCTTTTCATATTTTATTCCTTCTTCTTGTGCCCTGTCGATTCAAAGGACGTTCCCTATCTTGCTGGCTACCATTATTTTATTTACGGTGTCTACACTTACACTTCAACATACACTCATCACATCAGCCCTGATGATGGACCCTGCAATGGGATCCGAAACGTCGGCCGGAGAGGTCAAATATATACGGCAGAATATCTCAGAAAACTATACACAGAAGATTCTGAACGGCCGTGAAAACCTGTGAACATTTTTATGACAGTGAATTCTCACACCGAAGATTCCGGGTCCGATTCCTGGTGAGGTCACAATTTAGTCTATGTGATTTACTCAAGCCCGGGTATTTTGTGATGTGTTTCGCTTCTGTTATTGGGCTTCTTGGAAGCGTTTGGAAGACTTCTTTTTAAGCTAATATGATGATATGCATTTATCATCCATACGTCAAATTTTAGTGATGTATGTCAAACGTCCGTCCGCTGACCATTTACTTTCCGTTTGTCAATTGGGTGAATTTGATTTTCCTCAGTTACAGTTACTGAATAAATGTTTATAGTTTACAATGTATTCTGTTTGTCTAATTTTGCAGAGTAAATAGTCTAATAATTATTACATATTTGATGATACTGGGTGACATTTGTGTGCACATATTGATTCTAGCTATAGAATTAAACGACGTGTTTGAATTCGTATCTGAGTTTATTTCCAAATCTAAAACTGAATTCATGTACACCTAAATTTCTGAGATATATCTGTTCGTGTGTGTAGCTATGGACAAGTTTAATAATAATTACATCTTCATCTATTTGGATATGTACTGTGGATATGGACAAATATAATTAAAATTACATATTCATCATCATACGATCTCTGTAGTCCAGTGGGTATGACACTGACGTCTCATACCGAGGGTTTCGGGTTTAAAATCTGACGTCACAATACACCAAGACTGGGTATTTTTTTGAGATGTTTCGCTACAATAATAAATAAAACATATCACCATTCAGCCTACAGCCTATGGGGCGTCTTGGTCTTCTTAAGAATTATTTTCAATTGATCATTCTTATATTGTTTTATAGTCCTGGCTTTTTAAGTCGTTAAAGACATTATCGCTCCATAAAAATGTTGGTCTTCCAAAGTTCCTATGCTCTATTGCCCTTATGTTCAGCAATTACTTCGTTGACTGAGGTTCGGCCATCCTCTTTACATGGCGCAAAAATCGAAGTCTTCCTAATTAAATAAACACATATCTTAATAATAATCGATGTCCTTGTTGATCTAATGGTTAAGAACATTGCCTAGTAATCATGGGGTTCGAGAATTGTTACATTAAATCAGTCCTAAGTTGGTCCTTTTTTCATCATGACATGTATGTGTGAGTATTTGTGCATGCATCCGTGTATCTTTAATTGAAAATAATAATTTAAAAAGGTAATCAAAACACTAAAGAATACATATCAATATAAAATAACTTCTTACATATTCAGCAACACATCAGTAAATAAATAAAGAAAAAATGGTATACCTTCTGACTTCAGGCGAAGTGGGCAGACTACGAGACTTCCTGGTCTTGTATCCATCGTGGTGAGAGGTGCTGGCAGCGCTCCCGTGCGCGTTACCCATGTCACGCAGACTGACACCCCCCTACACCATCGTGAGCACTTGTCTTGCGATATTTCTCCCACCAAAACATCGACCACTACCGACGTAGCGCAAGGAATTGATTCATGCCCTATTGTTTATCATCGTGGCTACGAAGGAATTTTTTAAAATATATTATTTAATACGCTCAAAAATATTTATAAAATATTTATATTAATATTTTCGATGCAAATCAGTACCGTTAGACCGATAGAACTCAAAATTTGGAAACTTATTCTTAAAAACTCGGCTGGTAATATACGCGACATTTCCCCCCCTATTATTTTAACCCTTCCCATCCCCTGATATATTTTCTAGGTAAATCTGTACCGTTAGACCGATAGGACTCAAAATTTGGAAACGTATTCGTTACGGGTAACATATGCGACATTTCCCCCCTATTCTTTTAACCCTTCCCCTCCGTTTATATATTTTCGATGCAAATCTATACCATTCGATTTAAGGGTAAGGACAGCTAGTTCTCTATATATCTCGGAGTGATAAATTACCAGAGGTGAATCGTTGGCGGTGAGCGTCCACGAAAATCTTGTTTCTTCGCATATTTTACAAACTCTACATCATCTATCCCGCCAAGAATGCTTTGTAGCGTGCTACACTCCGTGCAGACACTCTCTAACGGATTGTTTTTGCTCCGTGATACGGAGGCCGGGTTCTCTATTATTCTCGCGACAATGCCCTCCTTCCCGCTTGCTTCCATTTCTTCCAGCCACCCTGTCACGATTGAGAAAAGCGAAATCTTGTTTCGAGAGAGGGCGAAGGGCGGGAAAATGGAAAATAAAGCGCGGGAAATGGGATTCCGCTGATTAGATTGCATTGTTACGGCGCCGCGGGTGGTAATTTATAAGCGGGAGATGTTTACGGTGAAATAATGCACTTTGTAGTCGCTCAGGTGGAATAATTGCACGCAGGTGGGGGACCTAATTGAATCTCCGGACTCTCGTAGCGGCCATCTGCCGCCGCCATATTTTTTAAGATTACGATTCTATTTATAAATTATAGGGCCAATTTATTTTAATGACTAATTTGATACAGATGATGGCGGCCTGTACTATAGACTAAACAGAATAGATAAAATAAGTGAAGCAAAAAAAATTGAAGACCTCCTTTAAAATGGGTAACAGATTCACAGCGTGAAGGTGAAGGGATGGCACATGAGTGTGAGAGACTAATTACAGAAAGTACTGCGCAGTACTATTTGAATCCGTAGCAAAATTAGCAAAGTTCTTTTTGTCGAACCGTTTTTTCTAAACCAAATTTATCATGAGATATTAGAAATCTAATTTTAACATTACCCTAATTTATCGAATTTGAATCCGACACCTAATGGTAAAAGTTGAATTTTCCGACTTAAATTAATAAATTTGAAATCGGAACACTTTCACTCCCTTTCTTTTAACTCGTAGCGTCTGCGGTTTGTCTGCCGAAAAAACTTTGGATCGATTTTTAACCATTTTCCTGTGATCCAATCTAGCTGAAACTTTGCAGGCAGACTTGTGGCGGCAATAAAAATGATCTGACAAATTTTCGTTAAATTTAAAAAAATAATTATAGTATAATTTTGGATTTTTCGAAATTTTTATGGTTTTTTCAAATTGGAATCAATACAGATGAGTGATGACCCCGACGCGTGCAGTAGGCACGAAACGTGATTAAATGAGAAAGGGAGTATAGTAAAAGCTTGGTTTTTATGGGTTAGTTTTTTTCACACCAATATTGATGAATCTCGAAGCTATTTTCATCGAAATAATGACCAAATCTTGCCGAAAATTATTTAATAATGTATAGTCATCCACTTTGCGTAAATGTTGAAGGTTTCAGAGCTCTATCTAGTCGGGAAGTTGGTGAAAAATCATTTGAAAGATTCCACCACAGCAAAGAAACAAACAGACAAAGAGAGTTAAATACAAGCATGTAATACCTGAGATGCAGATTATGTGAAAATTGGGACCGTTCTATGGAAATTAAATGTCGTATAGAGCAAACCGGAGTTAGATTACGTAGTCATAATCTAAACTTAAATGAGTGAATGAATACAATGCTACGTGTTTCCTGTTCCGATTTCAAAAATACTTTATAGTGACAATGTAATGCAAAAATAAATGCGTAAAATAACTAAAATCCAGAAATCACAATATTTTGGCCATACCATGAGACCTCCAGATAAGTAGCAGATCAAGTATTTCATCATTCAAGGCAAGGGATTAGGATAATCATGTAGATTCTGTTGGTGGAGGGAAGGCGCCCACGCTTTTATTTGGAGAGTGAGGCAAATTTTTTTTGGTCGAATTTTTAATAAAAGCGTAGGTTTTTTTAAAAATATTTTTTCATATTACATAATTTTCTACTTTTAGATTCAATATTACCCAGCGTACAAAACCACTTCGATGGGAAACTAGCGACATCTCATTAACTAATTTCCTACATAAAAATTAATTATTTAGAAAATTGATTCTTGTATTGCTATCATATATTGTTACGTGTGCAAAATTTCAGCTCGATTGTATACTGGGAAGCGGGTTAAATATCGATTATAAGATTCCGTGCAGACAGACCAACAGGCTAAGCTAATTAATATAAGCATGGTAAAAGCAGACTAGTTTTAAGGTCTAATTATTTAATTTTTGTGAGCTGCGTTTTGCTTTATGAGGGCGTTATCAATTTATCTATCGAATATAGGTTAGTTTATGTATATTTATTTCTGTGCGTGCAGCGGACTTTACGAGAATGTAAAAAAAATATAGATCCGGGGCTTTAAATCACGGCACAGCCATCATGAGCAAATTTATAGGCCTTTTTGTTTAGAGTTGCATCATCTGGATGCGTGGTGATAACCCATTATTTTAGCCATTCACCACAAGCAATTGGAGACAGATGAAATACATTAAATCAACTTAAATTAACAGGTCAAGAAACTAACCAAGTTTCAGTAAAACACATGGATTATATTTTTAATGTCTACCGGATTTGATACCACTGTATCTTCGTCAGTAATGAAATTCTACTGTTGTATTCAGCTTTGTATTATGTACTTTGTGGTTATCTATACCAATATATAAAGAGGTAGAGTTTGTATGTTTGGATATGGGAGGTAATCTCCGAAACTGCTTATCCGATTTCAAAAATTCTTTCACCAATATTTAGAATAGACTTTCAGGGTGGAGACAGGCTATATATTATCCCGTTAAAATAAAAGGGCTTTCCCTGGTGGTGACGTATTTTACAACCAAAGTCGAAGAAAAAATTTCCATCCCATTCAATCTATACCTATAAAACTCAATGTCTCTGTTTTCTATAAAAATCTGTACCGTTCGACCGACCTGACCCAAATTTTAAAAACTTTTTCTTTAGGACCCGGTGAATAGCATAGACGAAATTTACCCTCACCATTCACCCCTCTCTCTTCCCCTGATATATTTTCTACGCAATTCTGTACCGTTTAACCGATCTGACCCAAATTTTGTATACTTTAAGACCCGGCGGGTAATATTAATGACGTTTCACCCCTCCCTCTTGACCACTCGCCCTTACACTGATATAGTTTCCATGCAAATCTGTACCATTCAATCAATCTGACCCAAATTTTGCATGCATATTCTTTAGGACCCGGCGAGTAACATGCTTGTTATTTAAGTGTCTCGTCTATTAAGTGTTGGGATAACAATTTTAAGATCAAACTAACTAACTAACTAACTTACCATCACGCCGTTTCCCCATGGGGGTAGGCAGAGAGGATAGAGCGCCATACTCTTCCGTCCTGACATACAACTTTCGATTTATCTACATTCATATATCTTCGCATGCAAGCTCGACGGTTGTTGAGGCTTCTAACAGGACCATCTTCCAATATCTGGTTAATCTGGTCATGCCACGTCTTCCGTGATCGCCCTCTCTTTCTGGCGCCGTCAACACTTGCATTATATATCTTTCTTACCATTTTTTCATCATGCATTCAGTTCAATATGCCCAAACCACCTATTTTTATTCTATGTATTATGTTACGATCAAAATATTGTTATTTTTGGAATACGACCGATTGGTTGATACAGCCGCACGTACCTGGGGTATTGTGCACTAAAGAATTAGAACAGTAGGCACGAGAACTCACAAAACGAGGCTAGATACATCTAGAAACCTCACTAATCTATTTACACACGAAACACTATAAAAATATCCATTGTGATCAATCAATACCAACATTTTAAAAGCATTCCACGACTTTAATGACTCTAATATCGATCGTTTCCCCCCATTTCTCGTACATTACTATTTTATCACGGCTCGTTATCGTTTTTCTGTCATCCTGGAAGCAGGTACCTACTTAACCGACGATTTTTTTGTGTCTCTGGCAATGCAAGCGTCACGCCATCGGCCAATTAGAGCGCGCCGCTTCCATTCCTAATTTAAACTTTTAAATTTGTCGCCATCTTGCCACTTCCCGCTCCCGATTAATTCCTGCGGCCCGCCTCATTAAACGCCATTTCTCTACCATAAATTAACGCCGTGCATACTTTAAATTGCTCTGGTGCGTTTGTGTCATGGGGGTACCTACTTCCTGTTTAAAATTATACAAGATTGGGGGTTTGCATAATGAATTCACATCGAAATGGCTATTGTCAGTTTTGTTACCGCCTCAATTTGCCGCAATATTTAATTATCAGTTAGCAGCATCATGCTGTCAAGTCTCTCGTGAACAATAAATTAAAGTTTATTACTCCCTTTATATTAACTCGTGGCCTCTGCTTGCTTGCCGGGTGAAAATTTTTTGGATCGATTTTTAACCCTTTTCCCGTGATCCAATCGAGCTGAAACTTGGCAAGTAGACTCGTGGCGAAGATCAAGAAGATCTATCAAATTTTCGTTTAAAAAATTAATAATTATAGTATAATTTCGGATTTTTAAATTTTATTGTTTTTTTCAAATTGGAATCATTAGAAAAGTTTGATTACTAGCACAGTGGCCCGATAACGTTGCGGAATATGTTCTAAATTTGAATTACTCCGTCGGTGTAAATAATAGGTACTTCACTACGAATTTCGAATATGTAAATTGACTGACAAATGTTTTTAGAATTTAATCTTCAAAGCATAAAGTGTCTTATCAAAACTCAAAACATCTGACATTTTAGAAATATATTAAATTACTGTAAGTTTAGTGTTATGTTATATGTTTTAATTCATCTTTAATTGTTGTTATATTTTACAAAGAAAGGGAGTATAATAAAAACTTGATTTTTATGGGTTACTTTTTTTATATTAAAGAAAACATATTATAATTGCGAAGCTGCAATTTCAGAACAAAGTTCTGTGAATTATCAACAAATTTGTTAATTATTCAGAAAAGACGCACAGAAAAATCAAATTAACGAAAAAATATTTTAGCTGCTACCAGAATTCGGACCAAAAGACCTCCACTCTATCCGGGAATGGCGCGTTATCCAATTTCGCCACGGCAGCAATTTAAACCGAATGAATTTTTGATATTCCGTATGAGTTATTCTAGTGATAGTTTTACAGAAAATAAGTTAGAAATATTGAAAAAATGCAAACTTTGATGTCGCTTATTTTTGTAAGTGTCGACAACTCACCCAAAGTGTTAAGAATATTTTTTATTCTAAATTGAATGAAGAAGGCTCTCTGTTTTTGCTACTAGCTATAAGACATTCTGTATTTGGTTTGTGCGAGTACCCTCACATTATGTGAAACGTATTACATATTCATATTAAATTATGCTAAATATATTTAATTTTTCTAGTACTGAACAGGTAAGTAAGTATTTTTCCACATTATTTTTGATAGTTTAATTTTTGATCATATTTAGAAATTTGTGTAGGCAATAGAAACAATAAAAATCATATCCTTTTCTTATTGGATAAGTTGTATAAATAATTGTGAAAAGTATTCTTTTATTTAATGATTATATATTTATATAATTATTATACCTTGCAACACTAAATATCAATAAGCAGCAAGGCAACACTGGTCCGAGACATACTCTATGTTTTTTATATGTTTTTATCGATACTTTTTCTTCTCTTGTAACATATTCTCAATTCATTATCTCCTTTTAATTAACAAATATAACAATAAGCGACACAGACTTATTTTTTATTTAATTATCTAGAACTTTGCTCCTTTTAAAAGATAATGATGTCTAATGAATACATGTTTTTATGCTTTTTTGCAGTAGATATGACCTGAACAATATATTAAAAAACTTCAATTCACAGTTTGATAAAGAGATATAATAATTATGTCAAATGTTTTTCTATTTGAGTAAATAAAAAGGTTTATTATCAAATTAAAATATTACTTTCATTAAAATTTGCCTGCAAATAAATAAGCTATTGATTGGAAGTTGAACTTTTTACATATTCTGATAAAAGAACATTCCTGAGGGATAAAGCCGAAGAGACACCTGAGGAGACACCGATAACTTCCCCAGAAGCAGGTGGTAACGATTGGGGATGATTTGAAGGGGTGAGAACGGCGGCGCTCCCCGTCCGAGAGGACCTCCCGAGGGAATCAAAGGACAAGCATCGCTTTCTATAAGATTAGACTCAGATTTATAGAGACGCTGGGATGATAAGTGGATTGTTTCCGCGTCGCAGAATGATGGGTCTATCGAACTCTGTGATATGTTTTCTCTGTTAAGAGATATATGAGGAAGAATAAGCAAAATGTATTATTTTTATGTTATAAATCAACTTCTATTGAAGCAAGAAACGAAGAGATGTGAGGATTTTGGGTTAAAGCTTAGTACAACTAAAAAAATACAAGCTCATTAGAAAACATAACGCTTTTTACGACGAAAGTCTTAGAAGAACGAAATTAGAGAGTACAAAGTATTGTATAGTAAGTCTTGAGTTGTAAGAAAAAAGGTCGATCTCTAACTCAATGGACTGACCAGATCGAATATGCTATACTGGCTTTTCGCTTCAATCTTATGTATTTTCATTCCACCGCATAAATATTACGCTCATAATTATTTTACAGATGAAGAACCAATACATTCAGCATTTTGCCGATAACGCCAGGAGAAGATAATGATGATATCATTTTAATTAAGCAAAATTTGTTGCTCTAAAATATATTTAAATAAGAATGATCAGAAGATAGTAATAATTATATTAAATTAAAAAAAAACGGTTTGATATGTTTATTGATCAGATAATTTTATATTGAACAGTTTTTGCAGGTATGCTTTATGTGATGTTATTGTGCGGTGTATAGTATGTTATAATATATTTTTTTAAATAGAAATGCATACACTGAATACGTGTCACATGAATATTTTTTCTGTTTTCAAACTAAGCTAGACGCCTGCGCTACGAAAATATGACTAATTTTCTGGTCTACCAGAACGGGGCTCGAACCACAACCATTGGATCACTCAGTAGTCCATTAAGCTTCTCTAATTTCCATCTCTTCTCTTAAATATCTCATCATTTAACAATGTAAGCAACCCTTGAAAAATATTTTGAACAAAATAAATTATAATTTTATCTGGGCAGAAATTTCAGAAGAATGATTAGATTCATTCTTTACTATGTCCTGTTCAGCCACACAGCAACAGATGGCGCCTCTTCTCCTATACGAGATGAATCGATAGGGGTCGAAATCATATTTGCGCGTTAGATAGAGGAGCGCGGTGGCCCTAAAAAGTTAATAGCGTAATACATTACTTATTACTCTGGCACTCTATTGTCGCATCAGCTTCAACTATTGCAGTATTCTTTCTTTAATACGTTTTTCCGACGTTAGGGGGAACCTGACAACGGAATTCCCTTACATTCCCCATAACCGGAGCTAATAATGAAGTAATTCTATTTCGCACACGTAGAAACGTGTCTCCTTCCCCGAATTTTCCGAAGAACGGAGTGTTTATTGCTAATGCCATTTTGATTTACTAGAACGAGATGACGGGAGTAGTGAAGAAAAAGGTATATATTACATCTATAACAAAGGGAATGATAGCCCTCAAAAGTACACTTACGAGGATTGGATCATTCTAAAAACATTCTCTAGTGCGGAGTAATGTAATTGTTGAAACACGTGGGTAGTTCGCAACAGACTAACTTTTATTTCATTTAAAGGTGTTACACATACATTCACCTGTAGGTAGTTATAACAAATTAAATAATTTTGATATTAACATCTTGACACTTATCAAAATAAACTAAATATATATTAAATAGATACGATGCTAAGTAAATTCACAAATTTTGAATGTTTCAAGTAGCAAAGGCCTTTTGTTAAAATGTCCGCAGGCATTTCCTCACTAGGTATATATTTAATTTTAACAAATTTGTACTTTACAACATCTCGAATGTAATGACAACGCACATCTATATGTTTTGACCTATTATGACTCTGACTACTTAAAGCTAACTTTATTGCACTTTGGTTATCGCAATACAAATCAATTACATAAAGTGTATCAGTAATTTCATGCATTAAATTTCTCAAGTAAACAGCTTCTCTAGAAGCTTCGGACAAAGCAGTGTATTCTGCCTCCGTACTAGATAACGAAACTGTTTTCTGTTTTCCACTTTGCCAAGATATAGCTGATCCTGACAGCATAAAGCAAAAACCAGTATAGGATTTCCTGTCCAAGGCGTCACTTGTCCAATCACTGTCCACAAATCCTTGTAGATTACTATTATTATTACTATATCTTAAACAATAATTTTTAGTACATTGTAAATATCTCAACACACGTTTTGCATAATTCCAATGTGTATGACTATAACAATTATTGAACTGGCTAAGATAACTTACAGAGTAAGCAATGTCTTATAACAAATTAGTTATACATATATATAAAACAAAGGTAGTTATAACAAATTAAATAATTTTGATATTAACATCTTGACAGTAATGGGTGGAATAAAAAATAATAACAATATTTTATATAGAAGCATGTTCTTAGAACACAGTTACTGGATTTCGTCCCCAGAGGGATGATTAATTAATTAGTATAAATTATAGAAGACTCAAAGAGACGAAGCTATTTATATATGAAAAAGGCGGATGGAAGTCTTAAATATGATGGCTCAGGGCTTAGAAGTTGGTTTAAGTGATCACTCTATACAATGCGATGTTCACCAATTTCATCATAAGAACATGATGGAATTGGTCAACATATATTATCAAATTTTTGAAAGTTCTATATACATATATGTGGGGGATAAAAGCAAAGGCAGCAATATCCAAAAAATTTAAAAATGTTTTGAATGCAGTCACCGAGGATTACTAATTTAAAATGTACTGAATTCTAAATTTAATGTATCTATTCCTTCCAAAATCACGTTTCCTATATATTTATAGGCTATGTTTCCTATAAAATCTTGAATTCAGTACATTGTAAATTAGTAATCCTCGATGACTGTATTCAATTTTTTTTTAAATATTTCTGTCTTTGCTTTCATACCCCAAATATGTTCGAAATCAATGAATCTTTAGTACATTTCGATGGTCTATGCTAGAAACATCTGTTGTATTTTTTTTTTAATTTTTACAATACTATATATAGATTTCGCAACTGGTAAAGATCCCTCTATATTTTATTTTTTAAGTGGAGTTTCTTATAACAGACTTCCATCCACGTTTCTCGTATATAAATAGCTTCGTCTCTTTGAGACTTTTATAATTTATCCTAATTAAAAAATGATAAAGCTGAGATTTTTTTTAGAAATAATTAATTATTACTTCCATTTAGACCTAATAGTCAGATATTTTGAATAATGGCTACAGTGAATATGCGTGCACTCCGTGACATCGAGTTTTTAAATAATGGAACAAATCTTTGTTCTGCATTCTTAAATTAATTAAAAGTAAACCTCTAATTAGCATTTTTCTATTTTATTTATTTATTTATTATTTTTTTCATACATATAACGAAGGCGGATTAATTTCTAGTTGGCAATTTATTACAATCAATCATTTAGTGTATTTAGTGAAATAGTTGAAATAGGTTTCTGGAATATAATATTACAATTACAAAATTAGCTCCTCGCGGAGGAGTTATCATTGACGGGACGAGTAGGAGATGGATAGGGATAAGGAAGGATTAATCTTGCTTTTAAGAAAGGTAAAATTGCTTAAATCTGCTTTTGAAGATAGGTTGATTTCCACAGCCTAGCAATTTCAGTTTGAAAGAGGATCCGAAGTATTATAAATGGAGATGGATAATGTCAGCTGATCAGAGTAGAAGGCCACAATTAGACAGAGAGATAAAATAATTATTTTAGGTACTGAGGTGAGTGAGAATCGAAAAAAACATGATGAAGTAGAGATAAAAGATCTATGTTTTATCGATGCGCCTTACCATCTGAAATATTTAATAGATACGAATCCATCTTTTGATATAAGCCTAATTCTTCTTTGCAATGCCTTGGGTTAGTGTCTATATACAACATTGTGAATTTTAATTCGTAGATCTAAATAAAAGTGTCTATTACAAAACGAAACTCGCAATTGGAAAAACAGAAAAATCACTATATAACCTGATTTTTAAGAATCTACCGACACAATTTCATTAGACTGAACCAAAATGAAGAATCATGAATCGAGATTTTAGCTCTCGTCCGATTTGCACACTTTCTTACAATTAGGTTACTTGCAGCTGATTGAAAAGACTCGTATCTTATAGAAATCCACGATATATTCTTGTGCCAAAAGCCATCAGTCAAATATTATTTGATCTCTCTGGTCAACGTCAAGTCAAATCTCTCAGAAGAGCGGATGAGATGACGCGGAAATCTTTTCAAAATATGAAGAATATTCGCTGAATGCTGACTAAATTATATTCAATTGTATTTTTATGGAAATGTCTGGCCATGGTCAGACAGTTTGATGAATGTTTCATCCGACACACGTACAAGTAGGACGATTATTGATGGTATTAGTTAGGATAAGCATAGCATAAATCAGACGCGATTGAATACACTAAACCCAAAATGATGAAATATGACTTATTGTCGTGATAAGGTTTGATAATAAGAACAGGGAATATTTGCTATATACATAAGTCCAATAATCACATTTTTATTGTTGTTCTTGTTCCTGACTTGTTCCTGACGTGTATTGATACTGGTAGACATATAAGATGCTTAATTTATCGTTGGCTGTCGAACAAGTTATGCGTGTTTCGGTGTGATTACCGATTTTTTACTTATGGATAAAATTGAATAAAGATTTCAAAATTTGCCAATTATATCACCGTCATGATACCCACCCTCCGTATTCGCCAGAAATGGCCCACATTTTCCTATTTGCAAAGATGAAAAAAATACTTGAAGTGACCAACCATGAGCCGAGAGAGACAGAATCAGTAAGTGTATGTAATATAAGACAGTAAGTGTAATATCTGAAGGCGACTACTTTGTAGGGGATAAAATTAATATCGATGAATAAACAAAGATTTGAAAAAGATATATAACAGAATTTGAAAAGATCTTACTTTAATGCCTCCTTTAAGTAAGAACCGCATTTTTCAGACCTTAAGATGAACTTTTTTTAATTACTTAAAATTATGTCTTATGTTAAGAGCGTCTTATGGTCTGAAGATAGGTGGTACATGGTGATAAGTCCTTGAAGTAAATAATAAAAACTATCAAAAAACATAATAAACATTTATTATTATACCTATGCATAATGAGTCGAATATGCTCAAATAACCGTGACCTTATCAATAGTTATATAGATATGCAATATAAAAGTTTGTACTTTTTTCAATATTCCTGACAGTAACTTATATCGATTGTAAAAAATTCATTCGTTTCAATGCAACTCAAATAAAATGATAAAAACCTTGTGAAAAATGTATTTTTAATTATTGCAAGGTTTTTATCATTTTATTCGACGTCAGAATTTTTCCTTCACTCTCCAAATAAAAGCGTGGGCGCTTTCCCTTTATCAACAACATAATTCTGTAATCTATATCAATATCTTAAGTGGCCATTTTTTATTTGGGAAGCAAACATTTTTTGTCCGACTGTACTTTTTAGTACATTTAAATATAATTTATCTAATAGTCCGGTAGCATCTTAAAGCACTTGCGTTAAATTCAAATAAACAGGGGTAGACAAGTGACGCATGGATATTGTTGATTCTATAAGACAGCTTCCTTCCACCCCTGAAGAAATAAACGTCTTTCATTCTGGACACCATTGCATGATCGACCAGAATGAATAAATTTAAAACGCTTAGGGTTCGTGCAGTCGCCGCTAGAGCCGTGAACGATGGCATCATTACGATGATAAACGGGTGAAATCTCCAGCCGAAACGCACAAAAATAGGGGTAGCAGAAGTGCACCCCCCTAAAATGATGCAAAAATCGATAATGATACAATACGACCGACATCTCGGTGCAGAAGGGGGCTCGAGGGGCTGCGAGGATGATTGATAACGCAGTTTCAAAGTGCTTTTGTGATTCTAGCTCTTATTGGGTGCGAGTGTTTAGAACAATATTGGGTTTCGAGAGTGTGTGTCATAAAAAGTAGCGGCTAAGGGATGGCTTCAGAGAGCAGCGAAATCGGATGAAATCTACTAAAACAATCGACGTTTCAAAAACACCTGAAAGATGGTCAATTATAATATTATATCATATATAAAAGAAAATGCAGGAACATTAAAAATAAATGTATTGAATCTATTCAATCAGAGGATTACTAATTTAGAATATACGGAATTCAAGATTTTATGGGAAATATCTATCTATCCCATCCAAAATCATATTTCCAAATCACTATTAAAAGCAAAGACAGCAAGATCCACTTCAAACAATCAAACCTGAAGGTTGTGTCATGTGTCACAATGGAAGCTTCATATAAAAGTGAGAGTTAATGTCAATTTTAGACTGAAACTTTAAAGCAAAGATAACAATATCCAATTATGGAAATAGCGAAAGCAGCAAAGTCTACTATTTGGTAGCAAACGAAATATCCATATTTTTTTTATTTTTTATTTATTTTTTATTTTTTTTATTTTTTTTATTTTTTTTATTATTTTTTTTTTTTAAATAGAGATGCGAACACGGAATACGTGTCACATCAATATTCTTACTATTTTCAAACTAAGCTAAACGCTTGTGCTATGAAAATAGGACTAACTCGCTAGTCTGGGCTAAGATTCGAACCCGCGACCTTTGGATCACGAGGCGAGTGTCCCAACCACAAGACCAACAAGCTACTCTTATTTACTAGCTATTTAAAAGTTAAATATTTATTTATACACGTATATAAAAGGGAAACTGAGGTGGCAATTGTTTTTAAAATCTTATTTACAATAAGATGTAGGTTGTATTATAGATTTCAGAGAAATTTCCTTGATTAATGACAGGTAATTTGTACATATCTCATACCCAATTCCAAACTAAATAAATTACATTACGCCTCATCCTCACTCATAAATCTTCTCATTCGTGTTCGTTGGTTGTTGAGGCTACTAACATGGCCATTTTAATCTGGTCACTCCAAGACTTGCACGAAGTTCTTATATTTCCAGTGCCATCAAAACTCGCATTATAACATTTCTTATCATTTTCTCCTCATTACCGAACCACCTAAGTGATCCATACCTAATCTTGCTAACTATATTAAAATCAACTTAACGTCCACTCCCAATTTGTTCGTTCATGAACGGACATAATGAGTTAATTAAAAATTAAAAAACAAATCAGGTGTAGCGCACGGATCAGTTTTGGGCCCACTACTATTCACATGAATTGATTAAATATTTTTTATTAACAATTTGAATTACTCATTCTTTCCGTCATCAAAAGTAATTCTTCTTTCTCGACTGTACAAATTCATTCGCAAATAGTCACAAATTTTTATACAGAATTTTGCATTTTCGTGCATTTGCCGTGATATTGCGTATAAAATAAATCAATTGAGAAAAAATATTTTTATTATTTTAAACTATCTCTTTTATTTAATTTTGAACTATCGTAAAAATATGGTATGTTATAAGTGTAGACTAAGTTTCCGAAAAAAACATATCTGAATGAATTTTTTGGGTTATTCTATTGACTGTCTCTGATTTCTATTTTCTATATTTCGAATCCTATTGCAAGGTTCAGAATCAGGGATAATGAATTAGTTATTATCTTTGAAAACCTAGCAAATTATTATAAATACTGCTCAAAACCTGACAGATTAATTTTTTTTAAAAGCATAATTATATTTTCCATCAAGAGACTTTTTGCAGTAAATAATTCATCTATCGAAGTACATCAGACTTGATACATTTATTTTCAAGTGCTTTTTTATTAATTTTCAGTTTCACCCCTGTGTTTTAGGCTCCATACAAAATAAGGGCTATTGTTCCTCTGCACAAAGTCCATAGAGCCAAACAACTGTTACCGCGAGACATTAGGCCGGAGCTGCAGGCAAAATACGACTCTGCTGCAATATATGCGCCGCGATAGCGTAGCAGTACCGGTGACATATGGCGTAAGGTATAATTTCACATGAATAATCAGAGATGTATTGTCTGGGCGTGGTGGGTTGGGATAGTCTGTTCACTTTTCGATGGCAGATATTAATTAAATGAATTATTTATTATTTTGCCTAAACGGTAATTTTTAAGTAAGGCGGTCGTCCAGGAGAGTGAGCAAATTTCACAATTTTTTCTCATATCTTCTCTTGCGTTTTTTATCACATTTTTGTATGAAAATATCTCATTTTAAAATTTACATGGGGTTACGTATATTTTAAATACGGATGTTTTATTAAAATAACACAAGATGATCGATATTCGTGACGTCACGTTGGCACAGAAATTGATTCTACAGAATATTGTCTTTTTCTTATGTGGCAACACTGATTGGTCTTTTTTCGAAAATTATCCTACCCTCAACCAGTTCCAATCCCCCTTTCGTTTCGACAAGTCTCGTTGTTAAAAGCGCCAATTTTCGTCTCCTTTTAATTGCGCATATATATACATTTTATATTCTCGCCACCGCCGGACTTCGGGAGTAACGAACGTTGGTGGCCAACCGAGTGAAACAGTTGTTAGGTGAAGTGACATCGCTACGAAGGACGCCAAGAGTCAAAAAGGTGAGTCAAAATGTCCTATCTATCCTTGATTCAAATACAGTCCATTAATTCCAATCTTTTCCCCACGTACGCGGCGATCTCGCGTCGCGTACACAAACTAAATCATATAATTGATTAATAAATTACCAAACCTTCGATGTTTTAAAAGAGAAGAAAATTGCTCCACTTTGTGGGCTTTTTATGACTGAATGGCCTCGTGAGATGTCTTTTTTATTCAATAATATTACAAAGTAAACGATTGTGTTAAATGTATTACAATTATTACAAAATCTGTTTGTTTATTTACATGCAATTTATGTTTTAAAAACACTGTTTTTTTTTAATTATTTTTATTTTTTGTATTTTTTTCAATCCTTTTTAGATAGTTGATAACTTTTTTCTTTAATAAATTAAAGGAATAGACATTATTATTTTAAAATTAATACAAAAAAAATCTAAAAATTATTCTCGATTTCAGATTTTAGCTATTTAATCAAGGCACTGCGTATTGTGTCATAAATACGTTGTGTCTTGATTAAATATCTAAAATCAGGAACATCGACAAAGGTTTTGATTTTTTTTGTGCTTTTTTTATAAAATTATAATATCTATTCTTTTGACTATTGAAGTTAAAAAGTTGTCAACCATGTAAAAAGAGTTGGAACTTATTTTAATTTGTAATTGTTATTTTGATTTTGATTGCTATCTCGTGTATTTTTAGCATATATTAAACTGTAATACTGTCTATTTGTTTTTCATTATTTTTTCATTGGTGCTATTTACCGTACGCGCAGAAAAATAAATAAATAATATCCTTACATATGAAATTGGCGTTTAGTATGGGAGGAACATAAAGCCGATTTTTTTTTATTATAATATATTTTTTTAATCAAAGTATGTACTATTGCTATCTATGCACTTTTGCCATCTCATAGGTAGTTCATCGATCCCTTTACTAAAAAAACCATTCGGACGGGAATCAATAAAATCTTTGAAGGCGGTTTGGACTGCCCCATCGGAGTTGAATTTTTTCCTTTGCAAGAAGTTATCCAAATTTCGAAAAAAATGGTAATCTGTTGGGGCAAGGTCCGGAGATGTCTTAGACATTCCAATTGAAGCTCCTCTAATTTGGTAGCCGTCTGTTGTGCAGTGTGTGGTCTAGCGTTATCATGAAGCAGCAGTGGCCTAGAGCGATTAACCAGCCTCGGTTGTTTGGCAGCTAGCTTTTCCATCATGGTTTGCAGTTGCTGACAATAGAAATCTGCCGTAATCGTCTGGCCAGATTTAAGAAAGCTGTAGTGAACGACACCAGCACTAGTCCACCAAACGCTCACAAGTAACTTTTTTGGAGTCAATTTTCGCTTGGGGCATGGTTTGGCTGGTTCGGCAGGGTTCAGCCATTGCGATCAGCGCTTCCGATTATCGTACAGGATCCACTTTTCATCACAGGTAATGATTCGATTTAAAATCCCTTCATTATTGTGCCGGTTGAGTAATGCAACGCAGCAGTCAACGCGCGTTTGTTGATTTGCTTCACTCAATTCGTGAGGTACCCACCTTTCAAGCTTTTTCACCTTACCAATTTGCTTCAAGTGGATTAAAACGGTTTTATCACTAACACCGCAGCCTGCAGCTAACTCGGATGTGGTTTGCGATGGATCTGCTTCCACAATAGCCTCCAATTCTTCATTATCAACTTTGGTCTCCGGCCGTCCACGGGGCTTGTTCTGCAGGTCGAAATTTCCAGAAGGAAAACGTTGGAACCAAAAACGCACTGTATTTTCTTTTGCGGCACCGTCGCCATACACATCATTAATCCTTCGAGCCGTTTCTGCAGCACTGGTGCCACGGTGGAACTCATACTTGTAAATAACGCGATATTTCAAGTTTTTCATTTTGTAAACTGAGTGACACAAAGAAAAAAACAATTGACGAAAAAACAAATGAATTATAATTTTCAAAACAAAAGTACATGAGTAAATAGCTGTATAAATTTGGATTTGGAATTCCTAACCAAAGAGAAGATATTTGAGATCAAATTTGCCAGTACGGCAAAACGCCAATTTCATATGTAAGGACCTAATATTAATAATAATTGAACTGCCAAATCGCCACGAACGCAGTGTGAAATAAAATTAATATTTCTAGTATGGCACATGATTCGAGTCCATTGTGCAGTTCAGCTACTCCAGCCGGGGACCGACACGGCAAGCTGTCATCACAACTGAACAAACTCTAATATATATATCTAGAAATATATATTTTTTTAAATAATTCTGGCTGTAGGTAGTGTGGTAGATAGAATACAAAAAGGAGTGCTGAGATGGTTTGGTCATGTATAACGTACGAGCGAGGAAAGGATAGTTAAAAAAATATATGGGGCGAGTATTGAAGGCAACAGGAATAAAGGGCGTCCGCGAAAGACCTGGCACGACCAGATACTACAAGTATCGAAGGGTGGCCCTGTTAAAAGCCTCAAAAAACGTAGAAGATGTATGAATGTAGCCGAAGAAAAAGTTGTGTGTCAAAGTAGAAAAATATGGCGTTCTATTCTCTCTGCCAACGCTAAACGGCGTGATGGTTAGTTATTTAGTTAGTTATAAAAAAATAAATATACTTTATTCGTATTTTTTGTACGGCCTTTTTACTAAATGCATAGTTTTGTTCCATTCATTTCGATGATTATATTAAAATTTACAATTTATAATCGATTACGGATATAAAAAAATGGGCAGGGCATGCTGCAAGGCAGGATGATACAGGGTGGACTCCCAGAGTTCTGAAGTGGAGACCTTCAGAGAATAAAAGAGGCGTTGGAAGACCTCAAAAGAGGTGGAACGAAGATATAGCCGCTGTGGGGGGAAGAAATAGCTAAAACTACCAAATAGGATGGAAGGGCATGGAAGAGGCCTACATCCAGCAGTGGAATGATGAAGGCTGAGGAAGAAGAAGAAGAAGATGGACACAAACAAGCATCCAATTAACCTGAAAGTTTTATGGACTAACTCTGAAACACCCTGTACAATCAGCTTAATAGAATTGAACCAATCATTTATGTGAGCAAATAAATACATAACATTTAGCCAAATGTAAATGCTGCAATCTGTTGCTAAACTCTCGTTTGGTTTCTCATCAATCTCAATTGTTGAGTGTTGCCATAATCGCGCGCAATTTGTCCGATGGGGTAAATTTGCAGGGGGAAAGTTTCCGCTAAAATTTGAATATCAATCGAGGTTTAAATGCTCCGCCTGGAGAGGATTTCAAAACGGAATACCTACTGAATATATTTAAAATTCCCAAAAAAAGCATTTAATATTCGTCTTGAGTGATCACAGAAGCATGGAAATAGCGAAACTTTACTTTGTGTACTGTCGAAAATAGTTTTATTCACAGACCACCAAAAAAATAGACACGAACTAACAGAAATTTCTCGGTACACAGTCTATTTCTAAAACGTCAAACTTAATACTCTAAAAAGCACAATGTCTTAGTAAACAAGTCGCACTTATCGCTGCATGCTTTTATTTAACTCCCGAAACTTCCCGACTAGTTATAGCCCTGAAACTTTCAACATTTACGTAAAGTAAATTATTAAATCATTTTGACACAATTTTGGTATTTCGATTGAAATTAATAATTTTCCATTATTAATGAGTCATATATTATTGACCCAGACGTAAAAAGTCGCTAAAGTACACAAATAAAAGCATGAAAATACATATTCTTATTTAATGTGGCTACTATAAAGGATGGTTTAACGAATTGTATTAGATTAGATTTTTAAAAACATTAAAAATCTGAAAGCTTTGATATCTTGGATATTTTATACGACACCCAGAGAATTATCAGATCTTATAATGTAGGAAAAGATTGCTGGAAGTCGGAACTCTGGAAGGATAACATCATGGCTGAAAAACCCTGTATTGGCAATGGATTGACCAATATTATCGCAACAGTAAATAAAGTAATGATAGTCTAAATTTGTTGGACGCCTAAGGCACAAGAAAAATCACAATTGTCAAGTGTTAGAAATGATAATTTTTTAATGGAACAATTGTATTATATATGGTCTGTATGTTGTGAAAGCCTTCCTTCCAAAAAGCCTCATGTTTCACAGCTCTTCAGGAAAATGTCGAAAATGAATATATATTACTAGGTGTAAAATATTTTATTCACCCCTAAATAAGAATAACCTTGATTTATAGGGGTGGCCTCGTGTGTAAATAAATATTACTAGGTAAATCTTTATTTATGTGACACCAACAATTCAAAACAGCATTTCTATTGGAGGTCCTAAATGATGTATGGAGTGGTGAATAATAGGCCTCTTTTATGCTGTAAAAATCCCTCAATGGATGCGAGCAGTAACTTGCTTTCCATTTTGTAATAAAATATATTTAATGTATGGCTCGTATTGAAAATATTGTATACATACGATCTACTATTCACACAAATTAATTGTAATTCAAATCAATCAGATACTTCAGTTTAATGGATTTGGTCAATTGGTAATTGACTAGTTAAAATTACGATAGGTACATATTTTTTTAGCATGTCTAAGGACACAATTACTATATTTTGTCAACAGAGGAATAATAATCATTAATTTAGATAAATTATTCATGTCTCATAGGAAAGTATAATATATGGAAATCTTTATTAGGCGTTTATAGATCTAACGAACTTTTTTAAAGCTGGCTAAAGTGTTCACTTTACATAATGTATCTTTCGTCGACTTCACAAAGGAGCATCCACACACCTATCAAACTGTATATATGTTATTTATATACCTCATTTACATTACATACAACTACGCAATCTATGGTTAAAATTTGTCATTTCCATGAAAAAGTATACAGGGTTATTTGTAAAACATTAATAACCTCGCAGGACTATATTCCTGCATTGAATATGAGTCGAAAATGTTCAAGCTATTATGACCTAATATCAATAGTTAAGAAGATATGCGACATCAAAGTTTGCTTTTTTTTTCAATATTTCTGACTTATTTTTTGTAAAACGTAGGACTATCATTACAGTAACTTATATCGCATATGAAAAATTCATTCCCTTTAATACAAGTTAAATAAAAAAATAAAAACCTTCTAATTCCAATTGGAAAACATTCCAATTGGAATTTTTTCAGGATTTTTATTATGTTATTTAACTTGTATTGAAACGAATGAATTTTTCGTAATCGATATAAGTTACTGTAATGATAGTCCAACGTTTTACAAAAAATAAGTCAGAAATGTTGAAAAAAAATGCAAACTTTGATGTCGCATATCTCCTTAACTATTGATATTAGGTCATAATAGCTTGAACATTTTCGACTCATATTCAATGCAGGAATATAGTCCTGCGAGGTTATTAATGTTTTACAAATAACCCTGTATACTTTTTCATGGAAATGACAAATTTTAACCATAGATTGCGTAGTTGTATGTAATGTAAATGAGGTATATAAATAACATATATACAGTTTGATAGGTGTGTGGATGCTCCTTTGTGAAGTCGACGAAAGATACATTATGTAAAGTGAACACTTTAGCCAGCTTTAAAAAAGTTCGTTAGATCTATAAACGCCTAATAAAGATTTCCATATATTATACTTTCCTATGAGACATGAATAATTTATCTAAATTAATGATTATTATTCCTCTGTTGACAAAATATAGTAATTGTGTCCTTAGACATGCTAAAAAAATATGTACCTATCGTAATTTTAACTAGTCAATTACCAATTGACCAAATCCATTAAACTGAAGTATCTGATTGATTTGAATTACAATTAATTTGTGTGAATAGTAGATCGTATGTATACAATATTTTCAATACGAGCCATACATTAAATATATTTTATTACAAAATGGAAAGCAAGTTACTGCTCGCATCCATTGAGGGATTTTTACAGCATAAAAGAGGCCTATTATTCACCACTCCATACATCATTTAGGACCTCCAATAGAAATGCTGTTTTGAATTGTTGGTGTCACATAAATAAAGATTTACCTAGTAATATTTATTTACACACGAGGCCACCCCTATAAATCAAGGTTATTCTTATTTAGGGGTGAATAAAATATTTTACACCTAGTAATATATATTCATTTTCGACATTTTCCTGAAGAGCTGTGAAACATGAGGCTTTTTGGAAGGAAGGCTTTCACAACATACAGACCATATATAATACAATTGTTCCATTAAAAAATTATCATTTCTAACACTTGACAATTGTGATTTTTCTTGTGCCTTAGGCGTCCAACAAATTTAGACTATCATTACTTTATTTACTGTTGCGATAATATTGGTCAATCCATTGCCAATACAGGGTTTTTCAGCCATGATGTTATCCTTCCAGAGTTCCGACTTCCAGCAATCTTTTCCTACATTATAAGATCTGATAATTCTCTGGGTGTCGTATAAAATATCCAAGATATCAAAGCTTTCAGATTTTTAATGTTTTTAAAAATCTAA
>JADDOH010009756.1:0-85133 GCA_016648135.1 Agrypnia vestita
AATTGGAATATGGAATGGCAGTTTGGAGCCCACACCAAAGGACATGATTGAGCAGATTCAAAATAAATTCTTGCGCTACTTATTCACGCGCAGAACTGGAGAATATCCTACATTCATGAATCATGAAGTGCTGCTGAGGGAATGCAACTACCCCAGCCTCGAGTCGCGCAGACAGGAGGGCCTAGTCATGTTGGGGGTCAACATTTTAAGAAATATAATTGGCGCTCCGAACTTGCTATAGAATTATGTCCTGTTTGTACCAAATGATTATCTGCGAAATCGAGGTCACGCGCTATTTCATGTCCCAAAATGCAGAACGGATGTAATGAATAAGCACCCCATAACGAGTAGGGTGCAACTCTTAAATGAATTGAGGGATCGTGTAGATATATTTAATAATAGCATTGAAAGCATCAAACAGAAGATCGCCACCATATAGATATTCACTTCAAGTTACAACTTGCATAGTAAATTGGGCAATCTGTTACGCAATTAAAAAAAAATTATCGCAGAATTGAGGTCTGATAAAAGTTTAATCATCAAAATATTAGTTTTCATTCGATCCCGTCAAACACCCTCAAATAAAAACACTAGATTAAAGGGTATGTTTGGTTTTGGTGATTAATAATATGGTTCGATTACTATCATTCCTAATTAATTTATGGATTAGGATTGGTTGAAATTTTACACAACTTTAAATCATGTGTAAATTTGCGCTACTGTAAATGTGATTGCTTATTGTTTTATGCTAACTGAACGTAATTAAATTAAATCCGGCCACCGTGATTGGTCCATTATTTTTGGATATTCGATAGTTTCGTTTGCCATAGACAAATAACACGGTCCATTGCATTATTGGAAGCGGATGATCGTGGTAATTGTTGTTTCAATAGACGGTGAAATTTGTCATATCTACTAATTAGATACCTAAATACATGATTGAGAATATAATTTTTGGCAATTATTTTGAAAAATTTATATTCGCGTAGTTCCCGAATCCATATAGAAAGTTTTTTTTTTTTTTTTTTTTTAAATTTAATGGCTTGTCACCCAGTAAAAGGATGTTATTGCCAAAAACTAGTCAATAGGTCATCGACATAAACATTACAGCTCAATGCAATTACTCTCTAAAAATCATAGTAACACTTTCAATACTTCCCGTCGGCAGTCTGTAAGCAAGAGCTGGATATTTGTAGGGAAAGGGACATTAAGATCTGCAAGATCCTGGAGTAGGGACTGAGTACCGACATTTAAAATGCAATTGAAAAACAAGTGGTTCAAATCCTCCTCCTCTTGTCCACACTGACAGATTGAGGAGTTAAAAACATGAATTTTTGCAAGGTGTAAGCGGATAGAGCAATGACCCAGACGCATTCGGCAAACCATTGAAGTCTCCCTCTTGCTCAATCTGATCCTGTGAAACCAGGTTCGAGATGGGATAAGTGGCTGAATAGCGGCGTAGTGTCGACCTTTTGACATTTTAGTGAGGTCCCAATGAGACTGCCACTGAAGTGCGGCATCGTTTCTTGTAATATTGAAAAGATCGCTCACTGGAATAGTGGAAAATGTGGCATCCCCCTGTGAGATTGCATTTTTAGCCAGCGAGTCTACCATTTCATTACCAGGGATGCCTACATGACTCGGAATCCAAGCCAAAACAATTTCAAATTTATCCAAGGAAAGGTCGTGAATTATACTCCGAATGTCCATGCAGATCTGATCATCAGGGTGCCGAAAGGGGCTGGATTTAATTTTGAGCAGAGAACTTAAGGAATCTGAAAGAATAAGGCACTTCTTTGATTGTTTTGGTTTACATGATTTTAGCGCTTCTCGGATTGCCAAGCACTCAGCAGTAAAAATGGATGTCTCTTTAAGGAGTTGAAATATACCTTGGATACCATCATTTGGACAATAAAACGCAGCACCCGTACAGCCGGTTGCCTGGAGTTTGGATCCGTCAGTGAAAATTTGAGTCCAGCCATACCATTCTTTATTTATTATTTCAGAAAATATTCTCTTAGGGTTAGGAGTGAATTTGTCAATTCCCAAGGAAATGACTTTAGGGGAAAAATGTGATTAGAAAAAGGAAATTTGTAGATAGGGAGAACAGGGTTTGATTGAACTCGAGGGATGAAACTCCCCAATCTGGAGAAGCTCCGAGTCAAAAGAGGAGGAGTTTTGCCTTTCCAATATGCACTTGACTTTGTGAGATCAAGGAGGGAGTGAGAAATAGCAAGAATAGGGTGGTTGGGGACCCTGAAACACTTTATAGTAAAATTGTCAGCTAAATATTGCCTTCTGATTGCGAGAGGGGGCTCCAATGTTTCCACCTGCAATGCATTAATCGGAGATGATCTCATGGCTCCAATAATCAACCTCAAGCATTTTGACTGAATTTTGTCTAGTTTTATTCCTACATATTTCGGAAGAGGATCAAGCAAAAAACTAGCATAATCTATATGGTTCCGGATAAAGGCATTATACATGAGTTTCAGAGTTAAAGGATGAGATCCCCACCATACACCTGATGTCGCACGGAGGAGGTTCAATTTCGTTTCGCACTTAGAGACCATGGAGTTTACTTGGGAGGCCCAATTTAATTTTCTATTGAAGATAATGCCTAAAAATTTTATTTCATTGGAGAGTGGGATACTGAAGCCATCAAATGTGACACACGTCTGGGAAATACGATGTTTTCTTGAGAAAACTATGGCCTGACTTTTTGAGGGGGCCATTTCGAGTCCATTGGAGATAAGCCAGGAGTTGAGCCCCGAGAGAGCTCTAGCAAGCTTCTTTAAAGCAACATGTATATCATTATCAGAGCAGTAAATTGCTATGTCATCCGCGTATTGGAGTATGGAGCATATCTCTCGAATGGACTCTTCAAGGTCAGCAGTAAATAAACTATACAGAAGGGGGCTGAGGACCGAACCTTGCGGGAGTCCCTTCCAAAGATTTCTGATTAATTTATGAGACGGACCATCTATTAAGATCGTCCTTTCACATAAAATATTAAAGACTAGTTGTACTAATTTTAATGGAAGAACCAGTTTTATAAGCTTATATTTTAATAAGATAGGGCTCACATTGTCATACGCACCACGAATGTCAATAAAGGCTGATGCAGTACACTTACCGAGAGAAAGAGATATTCTAATATCTGAGGTAAGAATACTCAGGTTGTCAAAAACAGATTTCTTTTTGCGAAAACCAAATTGAGAGGACGAAAGGAGTTCATTATGTTCTGCATACCAATCAATACGGTTTTTAATCATATGTTCAACCACCTTCAGCATGCAAGAAGATAGGGCTATTGGGCGGTAAGAGCATCCAAAATCTGGGTCTTTATTGGGTTTTAGGATTGGGAGAACCAATTGGGCTTTCCATTCCTCAGGAATTTGTCCAGTTTCAAATATTTTATTAATGACAAATAAGTAATAATTTAAAGTGGAGGTGGGAAAATGTTGAATCATGATATAGGATATTTTATCAAGCCCGGGCGAGGAATTTTTAAGGTTTTGAAGAGGATAGGTTAATTCTTGAATAGCAAAAGGAGCATCCAACCAAGACGTGGGACTTGAAAAATGAGTTAAAGATGGAGATTCACTGATATGAGGCACATGTGGAGGTGCCAGATTGTCAGCAAACACTCCTAGCCATAGATTGTTGGAAGACCGTTTAACGGAAGGAATAAAAGATGAGCGATACTTACGGATCATTGTCCATACAGTAGAAATAGGAGTCGTGGGGGATATAGAAGTACAAAACTGTTGCCAACCCTTTCTTTTTTTCTTCCTTAAAAATTTTTTGGTTTGAGCCTGAGATTTTTTGACAACTAAGTAATTAGCCATACTCATATCTTTTTTGTAGGTAGACATAGCAGTTTTACGCCTTCTTACGGCCTGGGTACATTCTTCATCCCACCAGGGGGGAGAGGCGGGGAATTTTGGGTTAGGGTTTGATTTTGGGATGATTTTGTCTGCTGCATGTTGGATAATTGAAATTAATTGAGAAAATGTTGATTGAATTTCCTCAGAGGTAATATGCAAAGGGAGGGGAGCGGTAGAGGATTCAAGGAGTTCGCGGAAGTGGGTCCAATTTGCTTTTTTAAAATTAAATTTAGGAACTCTTTTTACAGGAGATTTGGGTGATTTTGAGACAAATGAGAGGATTATAGGGAAATGGTCACTAGAGTGTGGATCTCCTAGTATTGACCAACTGGTTGACGCTGCTAAGGAATTGGAACAGATAGACAGATCCACCGCACTGGCTTGTTGAGACGGGGGACTGAACCTAGTGGGAGAGCCATCATTGAGGATAATTAGGTTATTATCGTCAATGAATGAAATACTATTAGTTCCAGATCGATCACAAAACGCACTGCCCCATGACTGAGAGTGATCATTGAGATCTCCAAGAATAAAAAAAGAAGAAGGAAGAAGAGAGATAACTGAGTTCCAAGCATCAATGTCGAATGTGCCATTGGGGGGGCAGTATACTGAAACATATCCCACATCATTGACTTTAGCACCTACTATTTGGAATGAGGGAAAGGACGGAAGAGGGATTTGAGAAAAGGAAAAGGAATTTTTTATAAGTAGGGCTACTCCGCCCTTGCCGTCTGGACGGTCATCCCTGAGACAGGAGAATCCTGGGATCTTAAACAGATAGTTCTGCTTAAACCAGGTCTCTGATATTGCTGCTATATCTATATTGTAAGTTTTTAGTAGAGAAACTATTTCATGTTTATTACAAACAGCACTACGGCTGTTCCACTGAAGGATTTGAACATCGGAGGCCATTATGAAGGGAGTTAAGAGATGAAATTATAGAAGCAGCGTTGGACGGTAAAGAATTGCTATTAGAAATTAAATTAATGAGTATCATAAGTAAAGTCTGAATAAAAGAAGAATTTTCATCGCTAATGGCATTTGACAGGGGAGTAGATGGTGGAAGAGTAGGAGTTTTTGATGGTTGGCTAATATTAGAAGTAATGACATTGGATGGGTTAGAACTATAAGAGAACAGTTGATCATTATGTCCTTGTCTGTCATATCCCGGAGAGCTAGGAACTTTTGATTTAGGATTATGGTATACGGTTTTACGGAAAGAGGTAGCAGGAAGATTAGGTGTAAAGAGGCAACTCTGGGGAGTTTGAGTAACGGGAGGTTGAGATGAGACATTGGCAAATGATTTTTTGGAAATCGAGAAAATTTTGGATGCTTGAAAATATGATGCATTATTGGCGGCCATATATTGTTTTATGTTTTTTTGTCTGGTTAATTCTGGACATGAAAAACTAGTCGCCGTATGATTACCTGAACAGTTCACGCAGGTGGGGACATCGGGAGGATTTGGGCATTGATTGGTAAGATGATTTTCACCGCACTTGAAGCATCGAGGAGAGGATCTACATGTCACCTTAGAGTGTCCATAGCGGAGACAATTATAACACTGAATGGTTGGGAAAGTGTACAGTTCTACCGGCAGAGAATTGTACAAGAGATATACGTGAGAAGGAAGGGTTTGGCCTTCAAAAGTGAGGACCACTGTTTGTGATGGTTTCCATGTGACAGTACCAGAGGAAGTATCTTTATAGTTTAGGCGTCTAGCCTTTACAACTTTACCAATATTTTGTGAAGTAGAGATATACGAAATTATTTCTTCCTCTGAAAGATCAACGGGTATGCCACGTACGAGACCCAGGCGGGTAACATTAAAGGATGGAACGTAAGCTTTAAATTTATTATTTTGTGAGTTGCTAAAACTTGATACGAAATTGTTTGCCAAAGCTCCTGATTCAAATTCGACAGAGATTTTATATCTACCTTCTGCCTTAATACCATCTGGGCGAATGCCTTTTGTTTTTTGTTGCAAAATATGTTTACCAAAATCGATTGGGTGGATTGTACCTCGTTCTGTTCTCTGAACATAGACCAGAAAAGGGGATACTGCTGAATCAGAGTACAACAGTTGAGGATGAGGAAGAGGACCCTGAGGAGTAGAAGAAGGCTCTAAAGCTGGGATTATTGAAGGCGTAGGGGAGATAGGAGGAGACGCAACGATGGTAGAGGGCTTGGGTCTTATTTTTGAAGATCTTTTTTCAATTTTCCTTTTTTTAAAAGCTGAAAAAGAGGAATCCTCCGAGGAATCCGAGTCCTCCAAAGGAAAACGCGACATTCCTCCCATGGTAGATGGTGAAGGATGAGGATCAGGGGGATCCGGAGGATCCGGAGGTCTTAAGTCCTCCATTAAGGATGTAGAAACGGAAATTCGTTATTATGCTACAATACAACAAAATATAAACTAAATACAAAGGGAAAAAAAGGTTATAAATATCTGTTTTATCCAAAATAAGTAATTATCCAAGAGAGCAAGCACAAACACAACTGTCACTTTGCAAACTTGCAACAATCATCATATAGAAAGTTGAATATACGAGTACTTATGTCAGTCTGTCTATTCTCTATACAATCCTAAGTACATCTTTTGACTGATTGAATTATAAGTTACTCTTTCTAGTTTTAATTTTGCTTGGTGCATTTTGCACAATAAGGCATAGCTTTAAGAAGTTGCTTATAAATATGAATCAATCATTTAAGATACTCATTAAAAAGATCCTAAATTGCATTAGAATTAAAAAGATCCTGAATTGCTGTACAGTAAAATCTCGTTAATTTGAAATTCTAGGGACCCAAAAAACTTTTAGAATTACGCGGAATCCCGTTAATTCGACATTCAAGGTACAAAAATAAAATAAAAGTCGCAATACAATTGCGAAATTCGCCAAAAGTCGTAAAATTCGTGAAAAAGTCATTAATTTAGTGAAAAATTTAGTGAAAAAGTCTGCGTTTTTGCATATTTCGAGAAATCTTTGTGTATTATGCTAATACAAAGACCGCCACATTTCTATTGTTAAAGTATCCGAAATTGACATATCTGTTGTTCTCAATTGCGAAAAATCGAAATATTTTTTTTCAATTTCGTTAAATTTCAAAAAATATTCGAATTCTGTGAACTAAAACATTGATTTATGGCGCAAGGGCTAAAAATTATTTTGAATTATGAAATTAGCATTTTAGGACTTGTGGGTTTTAAAAATTTCTAATTATGGAGAATTTCAAATTATCGGGGTTCGAATTAACGGGATTTAACTGTATTTCGTTTTTTTCGTTCTTTTCTTTATTATAAATAAAGGCAAGACTTTGAGGTTTAATTTTGTCATGTAAATATATCCCTTTAGTTATGAAATTTCATGATTTGTATGTATGTTAATTGGGATTAAAGTTAGCTAATGGGTAAACCTGCCTCCTTTAGTAAGACATTGGCCAAACTAAGGGGACTAAGAACAGCTTTGGGTATTTACATAAAGCTAGCACGATATAAAAACTAAAAATATCCCTAAGAATTGAATGAATATTTTTGTAAATTCTTTATATATGCTTTAAATGTAGAAGGTATAAAAGATATTCTAAGGGGCAGAGATTTATTTACATTATCGTATACAAAGGAATACTAGGATATTCAAATATTGTCTCGAGATTGATCTCAAAGTGATTTTGAGGAAACCCTCAATATTCCCAACAAGGGAACTTTTCAACATTTTTAACGTCCCAAATATTAATCAAATCTATAAAAAATTTGCGATTCTTCAATTTCACGAAATGTACATCTATAATAGTACATTTGGATGTTTTAGTAATAGACCAAGAAAATTCAAAACTAAACTGAAAAATCTTCTACAAAAAACCATCACAATAACGAAATGAAAAAAATCTTACCAACAACAATCAATATGTACATACTTTTAAACTATTTAAGTTATTACAATACCTTCTTAATCATTAATTTTTATAACTTAATTTAAAGTTTCCTTGTGTATATTTTATTTACTTAATCTAATGTCTTACATTTTCGTCTTCTTGTATTGTTTATATCTTACTTAATTTAATGTCTTAATTTTTATAACTTAATCTAATGTTTCTTTGTGTATATCTTACTTTTTTAATCTAATGTCTTACACTAACGATTACATTAACAATAGATATACACATATATGACAATGCCCCCACTTTTAAACACGAGAATAAATTCTAATTTAAAAATGGGTAAGCGTGTAATATAAATGTGTATTAATAATATTATACTGAATACACTCTTAAGTTTGTACATTTACCAAATAAATGTATTAAAAAAATAAAAAAAATTGTAGAAACGGAAAGAATTATTCGTAATCGAGGATTTTACAGCACATTTTGCAATAAATAAGGAATCACTGGAAATATTTAGAAATCGTACTCGAAACTTTGCAAAATGATATTCTCTATTTAGGGGGCGGCAGTACCGCTGTGCAAATCAATTATTTTTCGCACATATGGAAATAAAAATACATGTTTTATAGTTCTACATTTATAAGTTTTTGTGACGCGTTTCGCCTTATGAGGGCATTATTATGAGATTGATAATGCCCTCATACGGCGTCCCAAAAAATTAAAAATGTAGAACTAAAAAAACAATGTCTGATTATGGAGTTCTATAAATTTACCTCCAAAACCTCCGAAAAATTGTTTTTACAGCGAAGGAAATCCACAGAAAGAGCGAAACAGACCGCGACGGTAGATATTGACCAACGATAAAGTACCTACCTATGTGAGGGAAGTGTTCGATAGTGAACAGAGCGATACAAACGACGTGAATCAGAATTTCTAGATATAAGTAGAAGGTTCTCGAGTGACTAATGCGAGATTTAGTGTGAATTACAGAATATGTCTCCTGTTGTGATTTTGGTTAACAACTTTAATTGATTTCAAGTATTTTACTTGTCTCCTACCGCCACGATTTCGTGACAATGTCAACACAATTAGACAGTTTTTTTTTTAAAAAGTTGAGCCATGTCATTAACGAAATTCACTTAAAAGATGTAGCATACAATTTTAGAATATACTTCTCTAAATATTATCTAACAAGACATTATTTATTTATTACATGAATTAATACAAAAAATCAGATTATAATGATGAAAATTTAATCATAAATTCAGTCGAATTATTCATCGAATTTCAGAACTCAAATGAGCTCATCTCGAAAAATTAGATTATCGAATATATTCTTCTTCTTCTTCACCCTTCATCTCTCCACTGCTGGATATAGGCCTCTTCCATACCCTTGTTGTTGTTTTCTAATTTAGACACAGTGGCTATATCGTTATATATATATTCTTTCCCCCCACAGTGGCTATATCGTCGGCCCATCTCTTTTGAGGTCTTCCGATGCCTCTTTTATTCTTCCAAGGTCTCCATTTCAGAACTCTGGAGGCCATCTTGTAGCATCCTGCCTTGCAACATGTCCTGCCCATTGTCATTTTAGCTTCGCTAACGATCCATGATATCCACTACTCTAGTTCTGCGCCTGATTTCGTCGTTTCTAATTCAATCTCTTAGGCTTACTCCAAGCATGGATCTCTCCATGGATCCGATCATGGATCGAATATATTGCTTGAGAAAAAATGTCTTGGTTGTCGAACAAACCCTCGGTTTTCGAACAACCAACCACTTCTTCTTGAAACCTGTTTGAAGGATAGGTAGGTAGATGTGTGGAAAATGAAGAGTGTTATAAAGATTTGTGGAAGAAATTAACACTAACAAGACTAGCCAACAGCATCGCAATACTTTTCAAATAATTGTAATGTTTCACTTTAGATTTTTTTTAAAATTTTGGTAAATAAGCCTCATTGTAAGTTTTTAGTAAGACAGAAAAGATAGAACTCATTAATAGTCACCATGTTTATATGCAATGTGGACTCCTGTTTCACACACGAACATATTTTCCCTACAATTTTCCTCAATACAGGTAGAGTGCGACTCAATTTTCATTTATTTAATCTATTTATCCAATTTATATTAGAGCGGGCCACCGATGTATAGAAAGCAATCGGCTTGTATCGAAATGTAACAGTGAAAAATGATTGCTCAATAATGTATTTTAATTATATACAAACGTTCATAACGATTATACAACCTCTTTTGTCTTGGAATTGACTTTGAAGTTATGAAAAATTTAGAAAAAAATCCATAATTTGTCCCTTCATAGAGAAATTGTACATGATTAAAATTTTTATTTTTTATAATTAAACAACAGTTTAACGTAAGTTTTAATGTATTAAAAAGGAAAATAAGTCATTACATAGTTATATTTTACGAGAGTTGTGTGTCAGGACATAAGTGTGTGGCGTTCCATCCTCTCTGCCTACCCCCGCAGGAAATAGCTTGAAATGAGTAATGTTTTTTTAGTTTGTTGTTTTATATAATTACCTATAAAATGCCATAATATTAACCTTTTGATACCTTTATTATTATGGAGTAAATTTTTTAAAGGGCATTTAATACCGGTATTATATTCAGAGCTTGGACGATTTACCGGTAGTGTCATTTTACGGTAAATTTGCAAGCCCTAGTTGCGGTATTTCTCCTTATACGATAAATTGCTGGCGTCAACTCTTGACTGCCGGGTATTCTTAACCTACTAAGAGCTTGCAACTATAATGTTGAAACACATCATTGTGACACTGACAAATTATGAAATCTTTCGAGGCAAAAATAAGTTTGAACGATATCTGTGTTTCCGCGAGTTTGACGTATGTAGAACGAAATAATTGATTAAAGATGAGTGTAATTTATTGGCAATCCTTAAAACTATGATATTTTCCTTATATTATATATTTATTACAATTCTTAATAAACAGGTAAAAGATGTCACTAAAACGCATTTTCGAGGCTATTATATAAACGATATTATTATAGAAAAAATGATGTTTTATTTATTTTTACTTTCATTTAATTATTTATAAATTTTAATCGAAACACTGGTGAGTTTCACGGCGATGTTTGCACTTGACATGTTTTCGAGCAGATTTCAAATTAAGGGAGAAATAGTAATATACCCATGTAATACTCCTATATTGCCAGCAGGGTCTGGAATAGGCGAAATCACTACAGTGCAGAAATATATATTTGTTTCACCCATACCGGTGTCACTTCGAGCGTAATGCGCATGTCCGAGAATCAGCGCCTCCACAAGGGATAAATGAGCGTTACGACGCTTGCGCACACCAAATCAAGTGACAGCAATGGGATAAAAGTAGCATTTTCTGCCCCGCTTAGTCCGTGACACCTCCACTTCTGGGCATTAGCAATAAAGGAGTATTAGATATGTGTAAATATTATAATCGGATGTTGCCAAAATTGGCACGTGGATACAGACTTCACACAGAACTGAGCTACATGCAATTATTTATTCTGAAAAGTAATGAACGGAACATCAACCGAAACATCATCAATGGATAGACCTACATACATATGTCGTTTGGCGTAAAATAGGCGTTAAGTGAGGTGCAAGGCATACAGCTGTGATCAATTCTCTGAGACTCGATGAGTGCACGATGGACTAGAAAAGCTGAGAGGAGAGATTATTTCAAAACAAAAAACCCATTCGTGGACATGGGCCATAAACAGTAGACTTTTTAATGAGTTTGGCAATTCAACACTTGAAAACTGCACTGATGCTCAAGACGTTAACACGAGACAATTTGTTTTTTTGTACATAGTGCTTACAATTTGGTTAGAAAAAATAAGTACAGAATATAATTTAGAATCTATATTATGATTGCGCTAGTAAAAATATAGTTGTCAAACCTCCAACACATGTTCATCGCATGCGTTTACTACAATGTACCCACTGTAACCTGGACGTGGCTTTGGGGGCAAATGAAACACTGAAAATTGCTTAAATTCAATTAATTTACACAAAGTCAGTGCACACAGAATTTAATTTTTGGACAATTTTTTAATTCAGGCTAATTGTTACTAAAACAAATATTCCGCTGTCGAGAATATTCCGCTCACAAGTAGGCACATAGGTTCATCACTGATCGCTCTAACGTTGTCACTCTGGTTACCGATTAAACGCAACGGTTTCGCTTTTCTATGGCGGACTAGTCGCGCTGTCAAACGTCGAAACAATAATACTCCCCCGCGCCACACACTTTGTCTTTTTATATAAAATATGTTGGTTTCTCGAATGTTCGAGGACTCGCTTTCCATTTCCAGTATCCTCTCGACCCTCCAGCGTTTAAAGTGCTTTACATACATGATTCCAGAGTGTTTCATAGTGTTGTTGTCTTCGAGACATCTCGAGAGGCTCCGACACTGCGCATTTCATATGTATACTTCATATTATATCAAACATTTAATATTCATTTGCTTTTTACACAAGTCCAATAAAATGACAAAAATCATACTTTTTTCTTTCAAATCTCTGCAAGGTTTAAATTATTTTATTTGACTTATATCAAAGTGAAAGAATTTTTTTATATTCCACATTAGTTACTGTAGTGATAGTCAAAAATTTTACAGAAAATAAGTCAAAATGCAAATCTCCGTAACTGTCGACATTTTACCTAAAGTGTATATAAAATTTTAAAATAGCATTTGAATTAAGAAGATTCCCCGAAGTTTTTTCTGGACAATATCGTATAATCCATTTTCAATTAGTCGTTTTGCAAAAATTGACTCAAGGGTGTTACTGAAGGTGACCCACCACATACCCTGGGCTGATATATGCGCCAAAGCGTCCATATCAGCCCAACACGTTCGCCGTCTGGTTGGCATTATTTTATACTAAAGCGTCCTCCCTGTCCGGCCTGTTGTCCCAGCAACACATGAACCAAGACCAGGCGAGTCGGTCGCGCAAAACCTTCAATGTCCCATGCGAAAAAGTCTTTATTTCTTAAAAGGGGTTGTAAGAATCGCCTTTACGCTCGGGTAATTTTGAGATCTGCCGAACGTTACCGAACCTAGTCGAAGATCGTTGCAGATGTCTCCGTGTCAACCTCGTATCACCGTCAATGTGTCAACTCTTTGGTACAATCTAAACTTGTCACATTAATCAATAATTACATATCATGTATCATTTTATAAAAAACGCTCGATAATGACCTACTATCTTCATTATAAAATAAAAATTATTGTCAAATATTGAAGTCAACCATGCCGTAAAACTGCTATGCAGTTTGGCATATTACAATGTAATAAATATCAAAAAATTAATAAAAATATATATAAAAAAAAAGGTATCCAGTGATCTGGCACTCGCGTGAAGGTCTACTCTGAATGCGAATGTGCTGTCTACTAGATAATTAACAATATTATACACGCACATTTCAGCGATATTAATTATAAATAAATAATATAATATTCCATCATAATTTCGCTAAAACGTGGAGCATTTTGGACAAATTACATTATTTAAGTTCGCTAGAATTTCCCACTGAAGCATTACATTGAATGATATAAATTTGGAATTCCCTTTGGAATATTGTAATAACAGTATTAAAATTGGTTTTTCCACGGGTCGGCCGGGCGGGGGTGGTCGGTCCGAGGGTAGCCCGCTCGGGGGATCGATGATTCTCGTCACAAGCCGAGCCGGTAATTGGTTTAGATAATCTCGGGAGGAAATGTTAAAACAACAAATTTACATAAAACTGTTTACGCATGTCAGGAGAATAATTATTATGTCACGAAATTAAGGCCTCCGCATAATCGCTAACCAGAGGTCCATGGTGAAGTTTCTCGGCGGCATGCGCGTGTGATCAGTGATCTAAGTGGGCACACACAACGGGCCGGTTGTTCGATCGGGAGTAAGAGTAATAGTTGAGAAATTAATTGACAAAAATGTTTTGCTTCACTCTCCAAATAAAAGGTGGGCGCTTACGATATTTGTGGAATTCATAGAACAATACAGAAACCACCTATCTAGACCACACACAGTGGCAAGAATGCCACATAAGCAAATCGAGGCACATACAGTTCATTGCACCATCAGCATTTCTGATGAATTCTCCTCACACACACAGCCGCTCTTCAGAAAACTCCTTTATTCATAAATCGCATAAAAAGAGGCCCACACCCTATGTGGGCACGTCAGTCTTTCATCGACTTACGTCGGGTGGCCGGAGGCTATCGCCCTTCGAGTGTCTATCATTGCCTTTGTAATCGTACTTATGTATAACTTGTACTTGTATTATCGAGATGATAAAATCATCAAACATTATACGTCTTTGGAGTTTTCCCGTTGTGGCGTGCCAGGCCTGCCTGAAACTCTAGTCCCTTGAGCGTCCCAAGCGAGCCAATCACGCTCGAGGGATTAGCGCCCGACCAAAAGCCCGAGGCGCCATCTTCACTCCTTCCCCGACCGGTGCTCGCGACACCATGAAGTAACTCGCGCTCCGACATATTGTAACGCTAATATTATTCTTGTAGAGTAACCTGTGCCTACAATAAACTTCTAGTCAATTCTGAGTACATATTTCTTTTCCATCCTGTATCGCAATACACATCAGCCTCACGCACACCTTCTAATCGCCTTCTGCGCACACTTGCTATCACGTCAGGCTGACTGCACATCTATGGCAGAAAAGTGCAGTCACCCTGTGCTTCGCGAATACCTGTACATCAAATACAGCCACCGTCTCTAACATACGGGTGCCCCACATCCTCCAATCTGCCACACCGTCACATGTGGGGTGGTGACCTAAAAGCAATTGCTCCAATGTACCTCCAGGTACTCCCAAGCTTTTATTTGAAAAGTGCTATAAAGGGTGACACGCGACGCAGGCTCGGAGAACTCAGTTTGTGACGATAACGTGACGACATCTCCGTAGCGTTAACAAGTGTGATCAGTGATTCGTGATATTACAACACGCGAAATTAGTAAGCGAGCAAACTCTGTGTGACTACCAATGATACTAGTGGAATAAAGGAAGAATACCGGGCGAGTAGTTCCTACGAGCGAACATTGAACGGAATTTACGACAAGTAGTCTAAGCGATAGAGACAGCGCTAATTAGTGCGAATTAACAGTTCAATAATGAGTGTGAAATATTCAGAAGACATTTAGCAACTCTCAAATTACGAACGGTACTACAATTTAGCTCGTATTCGGTGAATTTCTTTGGTAATAAATTAAACAAAATTAATTTCCAGTATCTTCAATCCAATGTAATGTAAAACATTCCATTTAAACTTATCTACGCATTTCACAGAGGTATTTCTGAGATTCTATATAATAGAATGCTAGAAAAGCTAATTTAAACGATAATTATCATTTTATTTTATTAAGATATCTTTATATATATTTTTTCGCGTGGATAAATGTCACGTCACATATTTGGCCGACAGATATTTTTAAGATTTAAAGACTTTTGTAATGCTTAAGAGATTGTCTGTCTTTCCAAAAACATTTTTAACTAAGAATTCCTTTCGAATACCGAATGCCTTTCATTTTAGTGAAAAAATGTTATTTAAAAATACTAAAAAATTATTGAGAATTTTGTCCAAGGAATGTTTTAAACATTGTCCATCGAAAAAACTAAGGAGGAACATTTTTATAAGAGTCAATAAATATTGTGAGTGATGTAGGCTTTTTGATTTTGTTTCTTTTTTTAGTAACAAAATTGATTTTACCTCTCCTAAAACCTAGTTTATTTGTTCCCATTCATTTTTTACTTGTCTCGTTATCATGTAGTTAGTTTTGTCGCTGTAACATTGTACACTGAAAATCTCTCGAAATTCTCAACTTAATTGTAATATTGGTTGAAAGAAACATTAAATTTTCAACTTAATTATAATATTGGTTGAAAGAAATTGCCAATTGATAACCTGCCAATGTTATAATATACAAAAAGGGTACAAATAAATAAATAAATACAAAGTTGCGACGCTTAAAAGATATTCGAACCCTTTCTCTAAACACCCGATGCACCACCACCCATCATGCCACAAGGTTTGGCCGATATGTTGATGGAGGAGGAAGCAGGAAGTGTGGATGTCTAAACCGCGATTGGGATGAAAATCAGCCTATACTCATCATTCCTGTCCTTTTACTTCCTTTCTTTTAACTCGTGGCGTCTGCTTGCTTGCCGGCTTGCCTTTGGATCGATTTTAAAAAACTTTGGATCGATTTTTAACCCTTTTCCCGTGATCCAATCGAGCTGAATCTTGGCAAGTAGACTCGTGGCGACGATCAAGAAGATCTTTTTTTCAAATTGGAATCATTAGAAAAGTTCGATTACTAGCAACGGCGGCCCGATAACGTCGCGGAATATTTTCTAAATTTGAATTACTCCGTCGGTATACATAATAGGTACTTCACTACGAATGTCGAAAATCTAAATTGACTGACAAATGTTTTCAGAATTTAATCTTCAAAGCATGAAGTGTCATATCAAAGCTCAAAACATCTGACATTTTAGAAATATATTAAGTAAGTTTAGTGTTATGTTATGTTTTAATTCGTCTTTAATTGTTGTTATATTTTAAAAAGAAAGGGAGTGTAATAAAAACTTAGTTTTTATGGGTTAGTTTTTTTGTTCTTTTGAATCTGTAATCTAAATATCAACTTCTTCCACCTTTTGCCGCAAACGCCTATCTATTGGCAATCACCGCTAATTTTCTTATCACCGCCAATGTAACAGTCAGTTTTAATCTGTCTACCGCTCCGATAATACCGCATCGAATTTTAATCTATCCGCATCGCTTTTCGAACGCCTTTTCCACCTAACAAGAATTGGTAGAAATTTTTGGGTAGGTATTTGAGGCACCGTGAAGACTTGTACAATACTTCTTTTGTAATGTCTGAATAGAAAAACGCAGATCTGGCTGAAAGGTAGTGGGGCTTAAACGACCCTTAACCTTTTAAAGTAGGGAATTTTTTTTTCAAAAAACATTTTTGAGGGATTTTGAAATTTAAATACCTTTAAATTTAATAAAAAAGCCAGATCACTAAGTCGGGACTAAAACGTTGCCAGGCGTTTGAAAAGTTATATTTAAAAAAATCTAAAAAAATATATTTTAGGCATTTTAAGGTATATACAGAATCATATTTAGGTATTTCCAAAAAGACAGGTCATTTTGGTGGGACATTCTAACTGCCAGGTGATGGAGAATATTCAATATGAGTGCGAGTGAACAGTGCTATGGGTAAGTAGAAGAAGGGTAAGAGAAACAGCGTATGTTGGCAGTTGTCTAATTGGAAAAACTCTACCTTGCGATTGGCTCTCAAAAGACCACGTGACTTATAGCACCCATGGTTACTAGTAAAAATTTTAGAGCATTTTTATGATTCACAGTCGTATAAAAGTTTGTGTTCCACTTTTTTGCCATCCGTATCTACAATTAACAGTGAAATTGAAGAAAACCACACAGAGGAGAAATAGCTGCGTTTGATTTCGCTTGTCATTCTCGCGACCAAAGGTAAGATTCCTTTGTAGTCTAATTTGCCATATATCGTGTTTTTTCCTCTGTCATGCGATCATATCGCGTGCATTCACCACTTGTAAATTGACGTTAATTTGTATGTATTGTAGGACTGGAGCGGTGCGCGGAGCGTAGTGCGTGGTGCGCAGAGCACAGTGCGCGGGGTTCCGGATTCAATAGATTACAATTGATAAATTGTCGACCTTCGCTCATTAGAAGCGCTACACAGCTGTTCGGATCGGATGTGTCTTTATTAGCGAAGGGAAAAATTTCATTTCAAAATGAAGACTACAACATACACACGTTCACCAATAGAAGACTAAAAAGTGTGCGCTTCATTTGCAGTAGGTACCGAAATATTACGCATTACATCTATTTTAATGAACTACATGAAGTGAACTAATTGCTCATTGTAGTACTGCAACATTTGAAGGAGTCGTTTTATCTACATCGTCTTCTAAAAAAATCAAATTTGACGGGAGGTTGTGATTTTAGAAAGACGTTTTAGCTACATCAATTTACATAAAAATCCGCCAAAGATTTTCACAAGATTGACGTATGTAGTTTGAAGTATAAAGTTTGTGGTGTGCAGTTTGAAGTGTGAATTATGGAGTGTGTAGTTTGTGGTGTGCAGTTCACTTACAAATGTGTGAAATGTGCGCTTCAGTATAATGTAGTACTACATACTACAAACGTACAGTACTTAGTACAGAGCGGACCCATCACTAGTCTTAATGCTATCATTTGTCATGACCAATGTTTTTTCTCATTTTTATTATTTTTACGCAATAATTGTTTCAATGCAATATGCAGATGTATTGTTCACACATATTAATGCTATATATCTTCTTCTTCTTTTTTATTCTTGTCTCTTCCCCTTTTTACTAAGTATCCATGTCCTTTCCTCCCCATTTCTGATTCCCCTTTTACCTTTAATTCTTTGAATCTCATAAACCTTTCATTTTTTGTATACTGTTAAGTAGTTGTTGCTATATTTTAATACATTACTTTTTAATTCTGCGTAAATTTTTAAGATAGTCTCTATACCTACTATTTAATATTCATGTGTAACCAGATTTTTATCGGTAGGTACTGTTAGTTCCTGTAAATAAATAAATAAATAAATACAAATAATCACTTACATACGTATAAACTATTATTTTAATGATTAATTTAAGTAAAAAATGAAAAATATGAATATTTATTCGACTTAAAAATCGAAAAATTCTACCTAAACTGAGTGCATAGAATCGGAACGCGCATTTTAATTTTTGCGCTGCACCGTATGGGAAAGAAACCGAAATAAGAGATATATCTCTTAATAATCCTGTCATATTATTTATCAAATTATTCAGTTTTAATATTTTATAACATTCTGCCAGATAAATATTTAATTTAGATGTTTTTCCCCAAATATACGGTTAAATAAAAGTCATGCTTCTTGTTCCTACTGCACGCCCCTGGTTTCATCGATAGACGACACCTCTAGCATACAAGTAGAGAATAATGCCTACTTGCAGGCGCTAAATGTTGATTGCGTCGTGAGCGGGGTCCAGCGGAAAAATCGGCGTTAGCCAATTGCTTCCCGCCAATCTAGAATAGATGTTAAAACAAAACGTGAAAATTAATTTACGGAGATTAAAAATACTGTTTGAGAGTTTATTGCGCAGGCCTTAAAACGTGCCGAAGCTAGCCGGGTCCGCTAGAGGAGCGGGGACTAAAATAATCAAAGGGTCTCATTTGAATAATTTTAACTGCCCCGTCGGACAAATCGTGAAATTTTAATCGCCTCCAAGACGGCCCCGCTCGGAATGGCTTTCTTTTGGACGGTAACATAATTACACACAGCTCCTGGGAACAGATCGTACCTGCGTCGGGTGACAACGATGCTTAAATGTTATTATTTTTAGGTTTTTCAAGGTAATTCAAGATCTCAAAATCCGCCATTTTTTATCAAATGAAAATAGAAGAGAGGAAGTGTCGATAAATGTTGTTTTGAGTGGCGTCGCTATTAAACAAGTAAAAGAATTCACATATTTGGGTAGCAAAATTTCCCAAGATGGCCGCTCAGAGGCTAACATCATAAGCAGAATACAACAGGCAAGAGTTGCCTTCAACGAAAAATCCAAAATCCTGGAATCCCCCAGCATAGATTTAAAGGTCTGGAGTGTGCTGATGTATGGCAGCGAAACATGGATCATCGGCTAGAGCCTGTCCGGGAGGCTAGGCTTGACATGTGGTGCTACAGGCGCATGGCGAGGATTCATTGGTCAGAACATATCCGAAACGACGAGGTGTGAGCAGGGTGGGCGAAAAGAGGCGGCTCCTTAACAGAATCGCCCAACAGCGATCAATTTGGATAGGCCACAAGATAAGGAATCCGGGCCTGCTTTTAACCATCGTCGATGGAAATGTTGAAGGCAACAATCGTAGAGGCCGCCCGAAATTAAGCTACGTAGACCAGATTATTGGAGATGTGCGCTGCAGCACCTACCAAGAGATGAAGAGGCTGGCAGGTGGCAGAGAGGAGTGGAGAGGGCGAGTGCTTGTTGCAGACCAATCCTAGGATTGCGAGCCAAAAAAAAGACGACAGTTAAATGACATTTAAAATAATGTCACGGGACGTGACGGACGGACCAAATGAAAATCAAAACAATTTATACTTTTTATTAATTTCACCAAAATCACTGGACACGATTCCTTAATTCACGCTAATTGTTACTGAAACAAACAGGTTCGCACTTATCACGACTATCGAGAATATTCCGCTCACAAGTAGGTACTCCTTCACCGACCTATTATAACTCGCTGCATCGCTTCGTTGTCACTCTGGCCACACCACAGCAATGGTTACGCTTTTCTATGGCGGACTTGTCGCGCTGTCAAATGTCAAAACAATAAAACTCGCTCAGCCATGTGTATCTCTCTATACTGTGGCTATGCGCCCGCCAGCCTTTGTGTTAGGGAGGTGACGTCGATTACTCTAGATCTTTTGAGATTTTTCGATAAATCTCTGAAAAATTGGAATAATCAATGATGAAACTGAACAAAATAATCAGTGATTAACTGAATACCCCCTCAATATTGACACAAGTTACGATTAGCAACGAAACACCAATTTCATTAAATTTTTTTCATTAAAGGGTTCTGATTGCATAAATGATGAAATTTTTCATAATAGTACTTTATTATTTATTCCTTTTTGATTTTTAATTTTTAGTATACGTTGTATCCTGATGAAGGGACCATTGATTGGTCCCAAAACATGTTGGTATTTTAAATTTGTTGTTGTTGCCGGGCCTCGTGATCGGCGCTTCCCTCGCCATTCTAATTTAATTGTTCTTGCTGCGCCTCTCACGAGCTTTGTGATGGGGAAATAGCCCTACTCGAGAGGCGCACTCCCTCCCGCATACACATAGGAAGCGGTCAAGTCGCGTTGGTCGGTCCCGTTGACGCAGGCTCGCTGCTCATGTTTTACTCGTCTGGCTGCCGCAACACCATCAGCCCGAGAACATAGGTGCTCCACATAGGCTCAGCGATTCTCGGATACGGTCTTTATACCTTTTTTATAATTTTCTATTTTCAATAAATCAGTGGTGTAATCAAACTCTTGTTAGTTATAATAAATTTTCTGATAATTAAATGCACTAGAAGTCCTAGAGACACCTAGTAGATCCCATTTTAAAGCCTTGAAAAATGTTGCATTATTTTTAAAATAAAACACAAATCACTTTGTTTTTACCACTTTATTAGATTATACAATCTAAATGTTTCGAGAACAATGTTCTCTTCATCAGGAATGTTTGTGTACTAAAAACTGAAAAAGTTAAACCATGCATGTGTGTTACGGTGAAGAGGATGATGAGGGGAGGGGGGAGGGGGTGGGAGGTGTTAATTATTAGGAATGTCATCTGAAAGGGATGGAATTTTAAGTGGAAAAATATTCAATAGTGGGTTGTGCACAAATTTAGTCTGAGCGTTTATTATATTTGAATTAATATTAACATTTTCTTTATTTCAAGTATTATTTGTGGGATCTTATAACTAATATGTAAAAATTTTAAACCTGTATTAATTTTAAATATATGGTCATATTCAATTAAGTGTTTTGCAAAATCCTACTCAACATTGCTAGTTAAAGCTTTGATGTGTACAAAGAAAAAAAAAAGAGTAGGTATAACAATAAAATATGCTATATCATTCATAATAATGATTTAATCAAATTATCTTGCTGTCCAAGTACGGATGATTCTGACAGTATTACTTTTATTTCGTGAAATTGCATAGGTGCGTAGAGCACAAACAAATTTTAAAGTGCCTGAAATGCTGCGCTATCAAAACGCCCAGCTGTTGGGGACATGAGGTGCCTATGAAGTATAATGAGCCACTTGTCCAAACGAGGCTTTGCGAATATCAGTAGGTACTGGGTTACGTCACATGAACCATCCACTTTATCTGCACTTCTCGGCGCTATGCTGCCCCACTAAGCGAAAAGGCAGTAAATCCATGCTTTGTGGATCTTTATGGATTTATTTATTTATTTAAATAAATAAATAAATCTTTTATTTATTTAAATGAAGAAGCAACGGATTTATTATTGCTTATTTATTTAAATTTTTAATTTAAATTTATTTATTTCGTGTAATGTAATATATATATATATATATATACAGGGTCATTTGGAAAACATTAATAACCTCGCAGGACTATATTCCTGCCTTGATGATGAGTCGAAAATGTTCAAGCTATCATGACCTAATATGATAGTTAAGGAGATATTCGACATCAAAGTTTGAATTTTTTTTTCAATTTTTGTGACTTATTTTTTTTTAAAACGTTGGACTATCATTACAATAACACATATCGATTACGAAAAATTCGTTCGTTTCAATACATGATCAAAACTCTGAAAAAATTCCAATTGGAATGTTTTCCAATTGGAATTCGAAGATTTTTATTTTATTGTCGTATTGACATATTACGAGGGATTCTGTACCTAATCTCCTTTGATATTTCGTTACAATATGTTATTTATATAAGTTGTTATTTGAACATTTACGAATTAAAAATAAATAGATTTGAATTGAACCTAACCATGTTGTGTTTATGAAAAAGTCTCGAGGAATAAATAAGCAGACGAAATACAATTTTATTTCACAGACGTGCGCCATTTTTGCCGTAGCTCCGTGCACTTAGAAATTGTTGATTTTGAGTTCCGCTTCGAATCGCGGAAAAGGTACTCACTCCAGCCCGCGTTCTGAATATTTTTAGTCAAAACAAGATGAAGTTGTAAAGCTCTGGGAAATGGCGACAGGATGAGCGAATATGATGTCGGGTCTCGGAAAAATTAAAAACGAGACAAACGTAATGTAATAAATAAAACGACGTTGCCTTCAAGATCAAGTTTGTTTTTTGTTCAACGGCGGAATAATTTTTTTTTGAGTTTTATAATGTTGAATACAAACGAAACTGTTTCTGTGGAACAATATTTTTATATTTTTGATGCCAGCAAGTCTATTGTCACGGTTTGTTAAATATTATTTTTTGGTGATCATTAAAATGGATGGAATATAACTATGTTTTCTCTACTTGAGTTTATATACAGGGTTATTTGGAAAATATTAAAAACCTCGCAGTACTATATTCCTGCCTTGATTATGAGTCGAAAATCTTCAAGCTATTATGACCTAATATCAATAGTTATGGAGATATGCGACATCAAATTTTGCATTTTTTTTCCAATATTTCTGACTTATTTTTTGTAAAACGTTGGATTATCATCACAGTAACTCATATTAAAGTAACATTACAGTAACTAAAGTAGAGAAAACAAAGTCATTAGTAGTTGAAATTTAAAATCTTCCTCATTCTCCATGAAATATTTTTTTGGCAAATCAATGAAAAAAGTTTATCTTCTCGTTTATGACCCAAATATTGTGTATTTGATTACACATTTTTATCGATTGTTGCGCGGTATGATCGATAATCCTGAAATTATGCAGAGCATTGGTTTGTTTGTTCCTGATAATTACATTAGATATCGTCAGCATAGATTGTTTCGCATTCCAATATACAGGACCAACCTGCCGATGGTTATGCCTGTTGGAAGAGCTACAGCTATGCTGAACAAAATCGCTTTGGGTATTGATATATTCCATGTGTCTGAGGGGGTTTTCCGAAGCAGGATTCTCCTACACCTTTGCCCGGATTGTATGTCATTTTTAATTAATTAAATATTTTAATTTTGATATATACTTTCTAATATGTATGCCTTAAACATTTTGTTTGTAATGTACATATTATCAAATAAATTGAATTGAATTGAAAATAAGTATCAAAGTTAAAAATAATTTTAACTTAAGATTGATACTGGATATGATAGTTAAGTTTAATATTTAATATGTAAAAATGTGCTTAGAGAATATTGATCGGGCAACAAAGTTATGAAGTGCGCTGGAGAAAATGTTTAACTATACAGAGACTTCCAAGGCAAGTTAGTTGTCCAGTATGATGCGAAAAGGCCTGCACATTTTTTTAATATATATTTATTAATTTTTTGATATTTATTACATTGTAGATATGCACAGCAGTTTTACGGCATGGTTGCCTTCAATATTTGACAATAATTTTTATTTTATAATGAAGATAGTAGGTCATTATCGAGTAATGCATGTTTTTTTACAAAATGATACATGATATGTAAGATTAGGTACATAGCTTAAATATATATTCTTTTAGCTTGTACTTTTTTGAAGCCAATGGAGTTTTTTTGTCTTGCATCATCTCAAAGAATTTTTTATCTAATTTATTAAAGATTCTTGGCACAATATAATCTCTTTTTCTTTCGCCATACACGTTGTTAGTGATTGGTATTCTCATTGTTCGTCCTGTCGATCTGGTTGCATAGTTATGGTGCGTGTCAGTGTGTATATTAATTTTATTTATCATTTCTTCTAGTATTATATTATATTTTACTTTTTGGTCAATTGGTAATATTTTGCATACTTTGAATAATTTATTATAATCATCCTTGTACATACATTTGGTTCTATTATCTACCATAAGTTTTAGGAATCTTAATTGTAACTGTTTGATTTTATCAATGTATGTTTTATAGGTAAGACCATAACTGCTCACGCCATAACTGATAACCGAGTCAACCATCGCGAAGTTTACTTCGCGATGGTTGCGATGGTCGCGACACACTGTACTCTCTTTAGAGAGTACAGTGTGCCCCGAGAGCTACACAGTCTTAGCATGTGAAATGCACTTAGCATGGATCTCAGTTTTTTACAATGTGTTGTTGATCAATATGTTGTTTCCAATTAAAGTGTTTATCAACTATTAAACCTAAATAAGTATATTGTTCCACCTCTTGGATTTTTTCACAGTTGCAGTTTGTCAGATTTGTATGGTTGGTATGTAGGCACTCGTAGCAATGTCCAATGAGATTAATTTGAAAATAATCTCATTGGACATTGCTAAAAGAGACAATGCAAAAACTTACCCTCGGTTTTCTCCGATATGTATAACTTTGGCACTCTGAAGTGGACTATATTGATATGATGTTCTTCCTCCTGATGACCTTCTTCACCATGTAGAATAAATTCACTTTCAATTCGAAATGTGGCGTGTCAAAGATTAAACGAGAAAAAAGAGATGCGGTTTTTTTAATAGGACTCGGCTTAACGATTGTTTGAAAAAAGACAGATGCAATCCTATTAGAATGTAACCAGTACCGAAGCTTCACTAGCATTTCGACTAGCTAGCAATAAAAAAATGAGAAATGTGGGTTCTAATATTGTGTTTATGTGTACTAACAAATAAGATAGAAAATATAACTATCAACAGACATTAAATAAAACACACTAGCTCTGTGGTGATGTGGGAATACTGTGAAAATTAAAAAAAAATGTCGGTTGACGTGAAATTATAATTTATTTTATCAAAGAAAATTATAATTGGCAAACTCAATTTGCACACTTACAAAATTTTAATATTACACTCAAATGTAAAATACTAAAAAATTAATATTTAAATGGATCACAAGTTTAACTTATATGAATTATTGAATTTACAATTTAAAAGGTAACTTATTATAACTTTACATCGTGAGTAGGTAATTACGCCTCGAGTTGCTTGGATATTTTATGTAGAAAATATTATAATTTTATTATAATTTTTTTTATTTAAAATATAATAGAAACCTAAAAGGTTTATGGATAACATTTTTACATGATTCAATATAGGAATATAATAATAATATAATTTAGATACAAAGTCATTTTTTTACAGTTGGCCGAGTTTTAGCATTTTTGTCACATCTGTTTTGAATTTGTCAGTGTTCAGTTGTTTGGTCTGTTGTGGCAGGTCGTTGTATGCTTTTAATCCGTTGCAAATTAGTCGGGATTGTCCTGTTTTTGTTTTGGCATGTGATTGTTCTAGTGTTGTGTTGGTGTTTTTCGTGTATTTTGTGTAATTTTATGTCTTCGTCTTGTATAATATATAATAATGTATGGTGTAAAATTTTTAGGACTGTCATCTTCCGATAATAATGCCTTTAAAAAAAATGTAGATAATTAATAGATAAAAGGTTATATTTTACTTTGCTCGGATAAAACAACTACAAGTGGCTTTCTAGGTTATACAGTTGCCGGCAAACTTCTTGAAATTTTTTGGCGTAGTGGGGGAATGCGCAGAAGACAAAATTTGGGTCTCGTTGGTGGAAAGGTATATGCGCAAACTTTTCCCCACTACGCCGCAGAATTTCAAGATGTTTGCCGGCTACTGTACTAGATGGCGGTGCTCTTGTGACGTCGCACATTGTTGAAAAACCGCTTGCAGACAACTCTCAATCCAGAATTATTTTTCCACAATAAACAGTGAATGGACACCCACCGCATTCCCAGGACCGTTTTATGAGCGAAAGCTCCCATATCGGTCATACTCATACGTCGTCAGGTTGACAATTTTTTACTCCAAAGGCCATCTCCGTGTCACGTCGTGTAAACGGCGACTGCGACCCGGAGAGACCTGCAATAGTCCACTCACTGTACCTCCTTCACATAACATACTTTATTGTAAATTATCAAAGAAAAGCATAAAATACTGGTAAAAAAAACTAATCCATAAAAACCAAGTTTTTATTATTATCCCTTTCTTTGTAAAATATAACAACAATTAAAGACGAATTAAAACATACAACATAACATTAACCTTACAGTAATTTAATATATTTCTAAATGTCAGATGTTTTGAGCTTTGATAAGACACTTCATGCTTTGAAGATTACATTCTAAAAACATTTGTCAGTCAATTTAGATTTTCGAAATTCGTAATTCAAGTTCAGAAAATATTCCGCGATCAATCAAACTTTTGTAATGATTTCAATTTGAAAAAACTATTAAAAATTTGAAAAATCCAAAATTATACTATAATTATTATTATTTTTTAACGAAAATTTGATATATCTTCTTGATCATCGCCACGAGTCTGCTTGCAAAGTTTCAGCTCGATTGGATTACGGGAAAAGGGTCAAAAATCGATCCAAAGTTTTTTCGACGGCAAGCCGGCAAGCAAGCAAGCAGACGCCACGAGTTAATATAAAGGGAGTAATAAACCGGTAAGATAACATTTAGCAAACAGAAATAGAAAATTCATTTAAAATATAACAATAGATCATGGTAAAAGAGTAAATATCGAATTCGGGTGGGAAGGAGGATAGTGAGGGGACGTCTGGGGAAAGGACACACTTCATAATAGGGAAGGACAAGACAATCCACAATAAACAGATGACCCATATAACCCATACCCAGGTAATCCTCTGACTCACAGCATCTCAGACATCACAAGATCTCCAGGTAGCAATTTGTAGGTAGCCATTTATTAATTTTATAAAAACTCCAAGTTTGCGGCCCTACGTAAAAATAATATAAACTACACACTAGTATAAGCTTACAAATAACATAATACTGTTCCTAAGATATCAGTTAAAATAAAGTTATTTAAAGCAATAAATACACATAAAGGGGCCGCCAATATCTCCCGTCGGATACTACTCGACCATTTTGATCGGACACTCCGTGTCAAAAAAGTAATGATGGGTCCGCTCTGTATTAAGTACTACAATGTAGTACTACATTGCATTGAAGTGTACACTTCACAGCTCTTGAAGTGTAGTGCATACTACAAATTGCATACACTTCAAAGTTATTGAAAGTACATACTTCAAATAGTAAACTTCATTTTAAAGCTAACACTACAAAGTACACACACTTCAATTTGAATAATTTTGGGACCGAATGAAGAAATTTCTGGAAACTGAAACACCCCCCCCCATGGTTTTGAACATTTTATAGTAGCACACTTTTCAAGAAGCACTTCTTGTAGGTCATTACATTTTTGTAGTACCTACTACAATATTAGTTCACTTCATTGGTACTACAAAGTTCACTTCGTCAATTTCACTAGTACTACAATTAGTTCATTTCATTAGTACTACAATTTCGTAGTACTACAATTAGTTACAAATGTAGTGAACACTTTGTAGTCTTCAAACTGGTGAACGTGTGTGTGTTGTAGTCTTCATTTTGAAATGTAGTTTTTCCCTTCGCTATAAAAAAGGTCTGCCAATGCATAGAGAAACTATGAAGGCTTCCCATAGACAAAGGCGACTCGTATGGCATAGTTAAACTGACCTGGGTAGGTACCGCTTTAGTTATACGGGGCGCAATGTGGCTCTTTGGCAAAAACGAAATATCACAATATATTGACACTCAAATCTAAAAAAATTGTGTTTTCTATTTTTTTTACGTTTTAACAGGTGCATATATTAGGAACGAATGTAAAACTGATCTTAGCATAATTAATAGAATTAAAAAAGGGTCGCTCAGATGGCATGGGCATATTGAGCGAATGAATGAGGAAAGAATGATAAGAAAGATATATAATGCAAGTGTTGACGCCAGAAAAAGAGAGCGACCGCGGAAGACGTGGCATGACCAGATTAACCAGATACTGTAAGATGGTCCCGTTAGAAGCCTCAACAACCGGCGAGCTTGCATGCGAAGATGTATGAATGTGGATGAGGCGAGAGCTGTGCGTCAGGATAGAAGAATGTGGCGCTCTATCCTCTCTGCCTACCCCCACGGGGAAACGGCGTGATGGTAGGTAAGTAAGTAAGTAAGTAACAGGCCAAGAGGCCTAATTGCAGAAACAAAACACAACACAGAACACCCAGGCTTGAGCAAATCACTCGAAACCGAAACCGAAACCCTCGGTGTGGGAAACCAGTGTCATGCCCACTGGGCTACGAGGGCCGCCTCAATAATAATTACTAATATTTTATAGCCAATTCCATTCCATTATATTTTTTTTTAATCCGATCGAGAGTGAAATAATTTAAAAAAAATGCTAAACTAAAAGATTTTTAAAAAATCGCAAATGTGGAGTTAGTAATATAAAATGTACCCATTTTAAAGGGCGTATAGCTCTCTCCCACTATGAGGTCGATACTCCAGCCATATAAAAATATTGAAAATAGCCCTCCGTGGAGAGTAATTCCCTGCCCAATTCTCGCAGTAAATTTTAATTTCATTTTTAATTTTCATAAAACCCCAATCACATTTTACTTCAATATTATGTAAAAGAGGTGGGTCTTTTGAACCGGAACTTTGACGGTCATACGATCAAAGTCAAAGTAGGGGCAGATTTTATAGGTAGATCTTTAAAGTTTTCATAGATATCTTCACTTCCTAAATTTTCTGATTGGACGCGCCTGATAAAGCTGAGAGTTGTCTCCAAAAAATCACACGGGAGCAAATTTCGTATCTAAGAGATTTTCTCGATTTTTTTATGGGTAATATCTTTATTTTTTTATTATTTAGTTAAAGTGATTTTTCTATTTTAATGACACTTATTAAAAGGTACATATATAAGTAAATATCATGTCCCCAAACAGCAATTGTATGCTGGTATAAGGGGACAGGAAATACAGTAAAATAAATGGGTATTCATATTAAATATAATCACATTGACTTGTCAAACAGTTATCTCCTCTCCAACACGAGTCCCTTCAGCTGTTTACTGAAAACTTCTACACTATTCAATTCCTTTATGGAATTGGGGATCTCATTATAGAAGTCGATCGCAGTGTATAAGAAACTATATCTCTCCCTATTAGTCCTCGGTGTATTACTTCTTATATAGTCTCTTGTTCTCGTGTGTTGTCTATGCACGTCACTGTTCTGGCAATGGATGATATTCGTTTTCAACAACTTATTCTTTATTCTATAAATCATCCTTATCTTTTCCACATATATCAGATCCTCCAGGTTAAGCATGCCGGTGATCCTGTACAATTCAGTGGTTCTGGTGTAACGATCCAGGTTGAAGATCATTTCTTTCCTCTCGCTTTCCTGCAATCTGCGGCAGTGATTTCGTGAAAAAGGACGGAAATGCGTATCAGGAAATAAGACGCCGGAGAAGCGCGCGCAATTTCATTTGACCAATGAGCGCGCGCGATGGAAAAAAATATCGTTTACAAACAAATCAATGTCCAGCAAGTGTCATCACAGCGAAGACGCACACTTCCAACAGTCAGTGCTTCTGATTTTGTATATATGTTGCAAGGCTGGTGTCAAGCGTGTGGATGTTGTAATTTTGATATATTTTGGCTTATATCTTCGAAACTATCCAATAAATACTTAATTTTTTTTTACATAAATGTAAATAATTAATTTCAAATTTTATGTAATTTATGTGATTATTTTTAAATATTTATTCAAAGTTTTCATACAATATGTATGGCGCCACACTACCGCCATCTATGAAAATAAATAAAAACACATTTCTAAATAAAAATGTGTATGTAGATATACGGTACCTACCTAGTCCGGCAAAATTCAGTAATAAATAAATGCACATACATTTTCTTTACTTTTATTTACTAATTAACAAATATTTAGGTATTAACTTTTTTATTATTAAATTTTGATGTAAATTTCTGTTGCAGCTCAATTGATATTCTTGATTGTGAGATGTCAAATGTTACACATCATATGCGACTATTTTAAGGCTCGCTCGTTTTTTTTAATAGTTAATTTAGTTGTAAATCTTCTCCGTGGGCGCGGGGCATTAGTGATTTAAATACGTAACTTACTGTTTTGGTGACACTGTCATCATAGAAATACTGGTGCGATACTTAACAATACCAACATTTTTAAAATAAATAATTCCGAGCGCAGATCTGCGTTCCGGCACCCGACTGGTTAACACATAAACATATTGTTGCGTGGCGTGGCTCGCTCGAAAAATGAAATGGCACAACTCGTAAAATAAATCTTTTATTATCGCTTATACATTATCTCTAACATTTTACAATCGCTCGCAACGCAATACTGGTTTTTTATTCAAACACAAAAGAACAGCTCTCTTTTGTTTTTCTACTCAGGTAAGAACCCTTCCATTTCTTCGCTATTTATTTAATCATGTTAGTTCTTATTTCAACCACTGGGCATACCGGCCCGCCGTTCTGCGCATGTGACACTATTATTATGTTATCTATGTATGAAACTTTTCTATGGAACTGTCAAATGTCAACGAACAGCTCGTTACAATATATTAAAACACGCAGGTCGCAAAACTTCGGGTGGTGTAATTTATCTGTGAATATTTTAAGATTTCACATCTGTATGTAATTTATTCGCGGCGCATTTTGAAGAACAGAGTTCACATAATTTTTATTTTATTGTATAGATTCATCTTTTTTATGGGACGTTATCGCGGAGGAGGCTTCTGGTTATTTCCCGGGCGCCTGCAGCCAGAGATAATTTCTCCATTTAAGGGAAGAAGACCATTAAGAGAGGAAGACAAGTATAATTGGTCTTGTGCCTCGGTCTTCCGGTTAATTTAAACCGTGGTGATGTCTCGAGGAGTTTAAAATGTACAGCTCCCCTTAAAAGAGCCAACTCCGCGTAATTTAAGATGACAAGTTGCCCCAACTTGGTTAAAATATCATTTTTCCTAATAGGTGAGGTCTTTATGCTCTTCATCGCGCATTAAAATGCTTTACTAACTTGGTAACGCTCCCTCAGACTATAGGTAACGACGTTAGAAAACGTAACGGCCGCTGCGAAATCCCCGAAGTTTGGCCGTCGCGAGCGAGTGTTCTCGATTTTCAGACACTTCCGTAATACAATTTGTAAAACACGGACACGTGCACGCTTAGTAATAGAAATTTTCCGGGTTTTTCTGCCGTCGGTTGAGTTCTGGTATATTTCAACATAAACACAACCTTATAGCCTCTCGTATTACAGTTGACATTTTATTATTATTTTTTTATTTTAAATATAACTTACAGTTTATTACATTTATAAAAAAAAATTTTTCTTTGTTTGTTACAAATAAACATACATTTATATTCCAAACTACACAGCAGTTTTACGGCATGGTTGCCTTTAATATCTTTTAACAAATTATTTTTTTAACATCATTTTTATATGAAGATTACAGAGTACAGAGTTACAAAGTTTTTTTTTTATGAATATTACATAATATATGTTAATAATTACGTATTATAGCTTCTTTCACTTTGGAGTTTTTCGAGACTATGGAATTTTTCTGCCTTGCAACACGTCGAAAAATTCTTTATTTAGTTTATTAAAGATTCATGGCACAACATACACCGTTGTTTGTGGTGGGTATTCTCATTGTTTTTTTTATTTTTTATTTATGGTTTTTGTGTTTAATTTGAAGAACTCCATATTTATTTTTAGCCAAATTTAAAATAAATTAAATTTTAATAAATATTATTATTAAGTTCTACGGGTTAAGTATTTTTAGGTGTTACAGCTGTTTCGGCTTGTAAGGCCATTATCAAACAGTGGATATACCACGTACAGACGACTTATTTATAAAATTTTAAGTTACCCCTTCCCCTTTAGAGTAATTAGATATTTGTGGTGAAGCCCTGTAGTAATGTACGTTTTTTCCCGGGCACTTATCATTAAAGGTGCCTCGGTTAACGTTATGCTTAATTATCAAAATTCCCCGTTTTCTGAAATTGTTATTTATAATTATTATTTTTATTTATGTCCTTGATCAACAAAAAATGATCTTCTCTTTCTTCTCTTCAAATTAAAATAATATTTATAAATAACCTTTAATGATAAGTGCCCGGGAAAAAACGTACATTAATACAGGGCTTCACCACAAATATCTAATTACTCTAAAGGAGAAGGCGTAACTTAAAATTTTATAAATAAGTCGTTTGTACGTGGTATATCCACTGTTTGATAATGGCCTTACAAGCCAAAACAGCTGTAACACATAAAAATACTTAACCCTTAGAACTTAATAACAATATTTATTAAAATTTAATTTATTTTAAATTTCGATAAAAAAAATTCTCATTGTTGTACCTGACGATCGGGTTGTATAGTTGTGCTGCGAGTCAGTGTGATTATTTATCATTTCTTCTAGAATTATACTATATTTTACTTATTGATTTTACTCAATTGGTAGTATTTTGCATGCCTTAAATGATTTATTATTATCATCCTTGTACACATATTTAGTTCTATTATCTACTTTAAGTTTGAGGAATCTTAATTGCAACTGTTTGATTTTATCAATGTATGTTTTATACTGGTAGATAAGACCAAAACCCCATAACTGATAACCGAGTCGACCATCGCGAAGTAAAGAGAATACATTATGCCCCGAAAGCTGCACAGTCTTAACATTCTAGCCTATTAAAATTTTTAATTAATACATAAATTTTATTCGCTGTACTGCCCCAAAAAGAGACTTGTGCTAGGAGAGGGACTTACACTTTTACATGATTACTTATTTTGTATACATGTGTTAATTTTTTTTGAAGTTTTTATTTGTGTTTTTTGTAGTGTTCATTTAACTTTTTTTTACTGTGATTATTTTTATACAGGAAAAACGTGTAGAAATTTTAAAGTTAGAGTTAAGGAACACTTAAGGTGTTTCAATAGCAATAATTATTCTGATTTGCTAAGCATATTTTGGCTATGGATCATTCTTTTGATATTAATAAGGGGTTACAAATTTTACATACAAATAATACAGAATCACAGTTTGATAAACGAGAAATTTTGGAAATAAGAAAAATTATAAAAATTAAAAATAACCAGGTCCCTTTTACAAATAGTTATCTTTTAAATTTATTTTCATGTCAAGTAGGTACTTCCATATATAACTTTTTAATATTTTAATTGTCTTTACTTCGATTTTTAATTTAATTTTGTTAGTATACAATTGTATCCTGACGAAAGGGCCGTGAGCTCTGAAACGTGTTGATATTTTCAATAAAAAAGTGGTGAAAACAAAGTTTATTTCTATTAATTATATTTTTTATTCGTTTATCGTGGTCATAAAGATGTGTTTGTTCAAATTTTGTCCAAATATTTTCTTTATATATTTGTATAAGAGATTTTTTTTTCAGGTCTACTGTTATTTTTTTAGTTTCTACTGTTTCGGCTTTTCCCCTTTGGGTATTTGAATATGATATAATTACACAGTAGGTACACAATATTCAGAACAAAATAAAGACTGTTGCAAATCAATAAATACAATTTAGAAATGAGTTCTTGATTAGCAAGCTTTTACATAACACTTTGTATATTATACACTTTTTATGATAAAATAATAATAAAAATGTCTAAGTACATTTTTTATTTATTTATTTGTTCTGAATTATTTGTTACATAGAAAGAGGTAAAGGTATTTGCTTAACTAGACTAGTCTGTTGTAAAGTAATTACCTATACTGTTTTTGGAATTTATTTAAAAATATGTGTATAATAAGTGTGTAATACTTATAAAATGCACTAATTTGCAAATTCACATCACTTGCAATCACACACATGCAATTAGGGAATGATTTATAGATTGACAAGTTTACGGCGAATGCACGGGTTCCAAGGTCAACACCGTGTGTCTATGACGAGCATGTATTACACGCTCAAGCAACCAAGTTTATCAATATTTAAATTTTGAACTGAGCCTGTGTCATTTAGAGTATATCAAGGTTGCCGTCTCTGGATGATATCTCGTTATAGTGATTGATCATTACAAAACGATCTCGTGATCCAAAGGTCGCGGGTTCGAATCTCACTTCAGACAAGCAAGTTAGTCCTATTTTGGCGTTGGCTTAGTTTGAAAATAGTAAGAATATTGATGCGACACGTATTCCGTGTTCGCATCTCTATTTAAAAAAAAAAAAAACTTAGTGTGAAAAATGCGTGGAGATCTCATTGATCGGACAGGGATGTTTATTTATGCAAAGTGTCCCGTATTCGACGTCAAGCCAAAATCGGGTGATAGGCCAAGTCATAATAGTTATCAGAAAAATATTTAAAAAAATCTAAGACATGTGTTTTAAAAATTATAAGCATTTAAAAAAATAACAAAAATCTATACCCTGTGACGGTCTTTCACTCCTGTTGCTACAAATCTTTATTTTTCTTCATTATTTTTATTATTATGTAATCCTGAATAATGCTTCTGTAAATTTTGTCCCAAGTTCAAAACCAACTGCTCCAGCTTGTAAGAAAATGTTACTTTCTGACCAAACCAAGTAATCAAAATCAATACTTTGCCCAGTTTTAACTGACTGTTTTTTTAATTTTTTAAAATATTTTTCTGACAACTATTATGACTTGGCCTATCACCCGATATTAAGTTTATTATTGACTATTTTGTAGGGATTCATTAGGTCTGTAATTTTTCTTCTTTTTATTTTAAAGAGATTAGGGGAAAGTTTTCGAGTCACTTGTACGTATGAAGTGAATTTGTCGACATATCAAAAATGTAAGGAATTTTCTTTGGATTTATTCCGCTCTATTATTGTGGATGTCGTGATTGGGTGACCAAATTGTTGTATAGAGTAGCGAAGGGAAAAACTACATTTCAAAATGAAGACTACAACACACACACGTTAATCAGTTTGAAGACTACAAAGTGTTCACTACAATTGTAGCAAAAACTACTTGAAGTGAAGTAATTGTAGTACTACGAAATGAAGTGAAGTAAATGAAGTGAAGTAATGAAGTAATTGTAGTATTAATGAAGTGAAGTAATGAAATTAAGTAATTGTAGTATTAATGAAGTGAAGTATAATGAAATGAAGTAATGAAGTAATGTAGTACTAGTGAGTTAATATTTTTCTCTTTTTTTCCCAAATAAACATTTGGCGATCTAAAAAAAAAAAAAGGTCGCCAGCCAATTCTTCATTCTATTCCAAAAAATTTTCAAACCATGCGGGGAGGGTTGTTACAGTTTCCAGAGATTTCTTCATATATCTTCATATACTATTTGAAATTTATACTTTCAATAACTTTGGTGTTTGTAGTTTGTAGTGTGCACTACACATCAAAACGTGCGAAGTGTGCACTTCAATGTAATGTAGTACTACATTGTAGTAGTGAGTAGAGAGTGGAACGAACACTAGTATAGAGTCCATGTTTCACAGATGTTCATGAGCACTGCGAGAGTGTATTGGTTGGACGTGTTCCGTTACGGATGTAGCGGAAGATCAGTTTTGAAAATACCATCCAGGCGTCCGAATGCATTGGGTCCGCTTTGCTTTGTTCTGCAAACAATTTCGTCGGATACGCCTCCGGCTACGGAAGTTTGTTGTTCTGGCAGTAGCCGCCCTATAAATATGAAACGTTAGTAACGGACACACGTCACTGCTGTAACGGCACGGTACGTATTCAAATCATTGTGGAATATGTCCATCGGGTATTTGCTCGCTCGCTAGGGGCTTGAAAGCAAAATATTTGGAGTAGACGCTACAATAATGAGCTCTACAATACAAATTATAATATTTTAAAAAATAATATAGGAAAAAAAAGAGGAAGATCCATCCCTTAGAACCCCTTGCCCACCGGATGCATGCGCACAACTTTGAAGAAGGGTGTGCGGCTCGAAAAGAGGGCTCCTCAGCCACGCTCAGACACACAACCGATAAAAAATTGCAGATTTGTGCGTGTTATAGATTGTTCCTACGCGCACCGGTATTTAATGCAGACCTGCGAAAGGAGATCGGGGTTGATGGCTTAAATTTATTTAAATGAGACATTCATACATATATATTTTTTTATTTACATAATTAGATCCTATTTTTAAATTATTTTTTCTTATTTATTTAGAAATAAAATAGACAAAAGTTAGTATGATATATAAAAAAATACAAAATAAGGTACTTAAGTCAAACTTCATTTAAATTTCCTTTATATTCTATATATTTTTTAAAAATAAATAGAGATGCGAACACGTGTCGCATCAATATCCTTACTATTCAAACAAAGCCAAAAGCCTGTGCTATAAAAATAGGACTAACTTGCTGGTGTCCTGGAGTGGGGCTCGAACCACCACTCGAACACCAGATCACTAGGCGAGCGCCACGACTACTAAATCAACAAGCTATTAATTTTAAATATAATATAATTAATATATGAGATAAACAAAAAAATTATCTAATAGTCCGATTTTAAAGCTGAACCCTCTATCTTCAGTTAACTCTTCCCCTTCCCTCCCCCCCACCTAGTTGACACTCTGTCCCTCTCTCTTTTTCTTTCCTCCTTTATAAATTTGTGTACCTAGATTAGTCTATATTATAATTGTCCTGAAGAAGGTTGAGTCCAACCGAAACTAGTTGACAAATATATAGCAATAAAGTGGTTTAAAACATAGTATTTCATTTATTCTTAAATGTCTTGTAATGTCAAGCCACAAAGTGTTTTCTTGCTTTGAAAAGTTAATTAAAAATATCTTATCTAAGTTTGTTTTTTACATCTGTGAATCTTTGGAATTGGTCTATGAAATGAACACTATGCTTTTACATTATACGTTTGAAAAACTGGTAAGATTCCTTAATAAACAAATAAATAAATTATAGCAATTATTTAAATAACGTTAAATTTAGAGATAACGTAGGTAAACTTACCTGAACTAAGGGTGTTTCGAACTAACCTCCCAGGATTTTCTCCCTCTTTACAACTATCACTTCGTTATGTGACTCCTCTTCGAACACTCCAGCTCCCCTAACTTGCCTAATACATAAAAGTGATGTCTTCGGACAAGACTAAGTTTTCCTGCACCTCTTCTTTTGTAATCTTGCCCTATCAAAGTTTAATTCTATTGAATTGCGCGTTGTTTGAAGATCAAAACACTTCAAAATACATTATTTCTGTACCTCTGTGAAACTGACAAAAAATGTATTTTTCGCTTTCATAAATTCGCTCGTCGTCAAATAAAAATATACAAAAGAATTTAGTTACTTCATTTCATAAAACGTAAATTTTTCCGAATGGTTTGGCTTCGCGATCAAAGAACAATCAGAGACGTTTAAACAGGTTGTTAAGCATTTTTTTTCGGCGAAAAAGGTTTTAAAAAAACGTTATGTAAAGTGGGCACCTTTCCGACATCCTGAAAACCTTTTAAAAATGTGTAAGGGAGGCAATGGACCAGAACTCTCTATTCAGATAAGTGTCTGAATAAAACGTTGAAAAATTAAAATCCCAAATGGTAAAATACGCCGACGGATATTTGAAATTTTCAATATCTCCGTGGAAAACTTTAGAGTTATCATTTTAATCGAAATAATTTTTGATATAAAGAGTATCGTCATGCTTTCAACGTAAATTTAAACGTTATATTTGTGGTTTGAATTTTTTTAGATATATTTAAGACTTGAAAAAAACCTTTATCTTATTTCACGTTTATTGTAAAAATAAAATAAATAATATTTTGTATTAGTATTAATGCAAAAGTGAATAGAAAGATTTGACTTAAAATATTGTTAAATATTTAGCGTATTTTCTTATTAAATTTAATCTATGCCTATGAAACTCAATGTTTGTCTATCTTTCTGTCTGTTCTCTATACAAATCTACACCGTTTGTCCGATTCGATTCAAATTTTGCATACTTATGCTTTAGTAACCGTAGAGTAGCATAGGCGACATTTTTCCTCTATTCTTTTACCCCTTTCCCTCGCCCTGATATATTAACGATGAAAATCTGTACCGTTTAACCGATCGGACTCAAAATTTGGAAACTTATTCCTTAGGACCCGGCGGGTAACAAAGGTGACATTTCCCCCCTCTTTTTTACCCCATTTCCTCCCCCTGATATATTTTCGATGCAAATCTATACCGTTTAACCGATCGGATTCAAAATTTGGAAACTTATTCTTTAGGACTCGGCGGGTAACAAAGGCGAAATTGTTGTATTGGATATTGGAATTTAAACAACAAATAGAAAAGAACTGAAACAAAAAAGTATTGGAAACAATCAACACATGACAAATTATTTCCGTGGAAAACAATCCTGCACAAATATTTATATTACGTTCGCCCGCATCAGTGCACGTCGCATAGCAACAAAGTTACACTGCGGTGATTTCAATTCATAATTATAAGTCGTTAACCTGTGAAAGATCACGAGACATAACAATAATTAATAACGATTAGTACGAATGTCATCTCACGGCTGGACTACTGTAACTCAACATATGCAGGACAGACGTCAGTCAGTGATGGATGCTGCGGCAAGACTTACACTTAAGGCGTTAAAGTTCGCGCGGACATAATCAATACCTTTAAAACTCAGTGTCTGTCTGTCTGTTTTGTATACAAATCTATACCGTTCATCCGATCTGACCCAAATTTTGTTTAGGACCCGGCGGATAACATAGGTGATATATTTTCAATGCAAATCTGTACCGTTTGACCGATTTGACTCAAAATTTGCATCTTATTCTTTAGAACCCTACGGGTAACATGGATGGCATTTGCCCCTCCCCCTCCCCTGAAATATCTTCCATGCAAATCTGTACCGTTCGACCGATTTGATGCAAATTTTGTATACTTATTCTTTAGGACCCAGCGGATATAGGAGTGGACAATTAAGTTGTGTAAGCATGTGTAAGAAAATTCAAGGATCGAAGAAAATAAAATATGTGTAATTTATAGAGAAAGTTTTCAAATTATTGTGTTTTAGTTAATATTTTAATAAATTTATTTTGAATTTTTTCTTTTTTTCCCATCATCACTGACACGATAATTCAAATAATAGAATTACTCTTGTAGCGATTTTCAACTAATATTAATTAGAGACACAAAATCCCTCATGCATTATCTATGGTCAGTTTATTGCCTGCCGACCAATAGGATCAGTTTGTCTATCGTCTCTCGATTTTACCAAAGCTCGGACGATTCGATACGACCATGGATATAAATTTTTCAATTTCAGTCGAATAAGAATATTTAAATTTATAAATATTTATTGATTTGCGAGAGTTTTTGCTTTGTTCTGAATATTATTTACAATTTATTTTATTATCAATACATTATTTATTACTTTATTTTTTATGTTTATAATTTACTTTAATACTTACTTTTTCGCTTCGCACCATATCTTTCTTACTTTGTATGCTCTATTTATTTGAATAATTCTTTCTATATACCTTTTCTTTATATATCTTCCCGATTACGTACTTGCATGTGATAATTTTTGTTTATATATTCGTATCCTCTTGTCTCTTATATTATATCATTGTATAATTTGATATATGTACACTTAAACGGAATATGTGGGACTACAATAACCTCCCCAAATACTGGAATAAACTTTTATTATTATTATTATTTATCATAAAAAGTGTAATGTGTAATTATATTATATTCAAAATGTTCACAAAATATTTATATTTGTACTCTAATGTCATTAAGGACCATCTATTATGGTCAATAATGACATGTTAAAGATCTATTTAAAAGAATACAATTAAATAAATGAATAAAATAAATCGAAACTTGTTCATTCGAAACTTGATTTTCTGTCTCTTTTAACCAACCACAAGCTGATCTCTGAGTAGCGAAGGGAAAAACTACATTTCAAAATGAAGACTACAACACACACACGTTCACCAGTTTGAAGACTACAAAGTGTGTACACTACAATTGTAGTAAAAACTACGTGAAGTGAAGTAATTGTAGTACTACGAAATGAAGTAATTGTAATATTAATGAAGTGAAGTAATGAAATGAAGTATTGTACTTCGATTCCAAAAAAATTTCAAACCATGGGGGGGGGGGGAGTTGTTACAGTTTCCACAGATTTCTTCGTTTAGCTACAAAAATTTCACGTGAAAAATGCACTATTTAAAGTATGTTTCTCATACTTTCGATAACTTTGAAGTGTGTGTACTTTGTAGTGTTCGCTTTGAAATGAAGTGTACTATTTGAAGTATACACTTTAAATAACTTTAGTGTTTGTAGATTGTAGTGTGCACTATACTTCAAAACGTGTGAAGTGTGCACTTCAATGTAATGTAGTACTACATTGTAGTAGTGAGTACAGAGCGGACCCATCACTATCTCTGAGGTAATCTCAGCATAATTTGTCTCAACTATATCTGTGAAATTTATCTCGTCGCGTTTCATTCCACGAGCGCAGACTAGAAGACCATTTATTTTATAATTACGTTTAAACTGTTAATATTAAATTAAACGTGAATTTCGAAACACTCAATGGCTTAGGTTTAGTACGTGACTTCGAATTGAATTTCGTGCGAGGCTTTTGTATAAAGGATAACGCCACTGCATAAATCCTGGCATTGTCCTTGTTTCGATGCAACGTTGTGTACGGGGATTTCTAAAACTGGAACAAATAATATCGCGGCTTCTTTTGCATTGAAGCACTTTGTTCCGCTGCGCAGGGAATGTATGAAATTTATGCGTTCATAAAAATCGAGTCTCACAAATAAATGCACGAATAGAAAAATAGTTTGTGATACTTATTTGAAGAAACATTTAGTTTCTCATGATTGTATTAATTTAAATTTAAGTTTGATTGACATTTAATAATAATAAAAATATTCTGTGTATAGTTTTTTGGGATATACTGCCGTGTATATGTGACCTGTTGTCAGGTACCTGACTTCGGTACGGTATTGCAAGGTAATACTTAACCTACACTTCAACAAACTCCCATTACATCGGCCCTGGTGGTGGACCCTCCAATGGGATCCGAAACGTCGGTCAGAGAGGTCACATATACACGTGAAAACCCAAGACAAATATTTTTATAAATTTTTTATAAGGGAAATTTCTCGCAAACAAGACAAAAACGTGATCATTAATAAACGAAATAAAACGGACTATACGTATGTAGATGGAATAACAATGGAAAAAAATACGATGCTATGACTCTGTTGCGAAAAGGAAAAGTACATCATTATACAATAAATTGGAAATTGCATTTTTTTGGCCATATCAATCATTCTAGGTAGAAAAATGAGCAGAAGAAGTCGTGGAAGGAAGAGGACACCGTGGCTGAAAATCTAATGTAAATAATAAAGGCTAATGTATTATTAACTAGTTAAATTGTAAAACTACCTGTACCTGTAAAATGATTGGCAACAAAAAGGGAAGAAACATTCCAATATTAAAATCAAATACTGCATAAGCATTATGTGGACACAACGTGCTGAAATTGTATAAATTACCTTATCTTAAGGTGTTTTTTTTCCCTCTACCTACGCGGGTAAAGGTCATCCTCCTGATGACGATGAATAAGCATCCAACGAAACGTCGAGAATCGTTTGTCGGAAAAACACACGGTTCGTATAAAATATCCGCAACCATTTACAGTTAAACAGACCGTCAATAGGTCAATAATGACCATAATAGACGGTCCTAGAGTGACATTAAAGTAAAAAGTATGAATATTTTGTGAACATTTGAATGTGATGAAGTTACACAATACACTTTTTACGATTAATTAATAATTAATTTTTTACGCTTTTTTTAATACGCTTTTTATGGTTAATTAATATTATTAATATTTAAAGCATTAAATTTGTGGTTAGACATTATAACAGATCTGGTAGTGGTTTTAACAAAGTTAACTAACAATCTGGTTAATTAATAATTTTGTTCGTCTGGCAATGTGGGCAAAATTTACAATTTTTAAAAATATATTTAAAAATATAAAAATATCGTATTAAAATATATTCATCAGGTTCCATATATATTTATTTTAAATACGGATATCTTTTTAAAATTACACAAAATAAATTTTTGAATCAATTAATAAATTTCAAACCTACGATATTTTAAAAATGAAGAAAATCGCTCCACTTTTTGGACCTTATGTGATTGTTTGGACTCGTGACAAGTCTTTTTTTCAATTATTTTACAAAGTAAACCATAATCTTAAATTTATTAAAATTAAATTAAAATACATTAAAAATAATATTACTTAATATTTCATTTTAAAAATATAGAGGCATCATTACCAGCTGAAAAATCTATGAACAATGTGTCATGGGAAGGACCATATATGCCTCTAGCCATAGTCCATTCGAATATACAATGAAACTGATTTCGAACAAATATACATCTTTCAAAAATTTTGATGTGTTGATGTTTTTACGGTGGAATTGGTGAACGTTGCATTGTGTAAAATGATCGTTTGAGCCAGCCAATACAGGTCATAAACCCTTGACCACCCTTCTAACATTTCCATACACGTTGCCCATACCTGTTAATGCACACCAATTGCATACAAACTGAACAAACATACATTTATACAACTTTAAAATTTTTAATAACGTGTTGATGTTCTTACGGTGGAATTGGTGAACGTTGCATTGAGTAAAGTAATCACTTAATTTATTACAGTTGCAATTGAATAATTTTAACCTCTACATTTATATATATATATATATATTATTAAATGTAGAGGTTAAAATTATGCATTCGCCACCATTACCACCACCCCTACGGCGAAGTCAGAGAAATCGAATAGTTATCTCTCAACTGTCAGAGAGACCAGCTTGAGAATGGTTATCCCAGTGTAACTGAAATATAGCACAAAAATAAAATATTTTTACAGATCCGCAAAGTTCCCGAAAAATAACCTTTTCATTATGCATATACCTCTTCGCGAAAACTTATATTTAAACATATATATATATAATATATATATATATATATATAATATATATATATAAATATATATATATATATGACCGTATATATATATATAACATCTTTGAATATCCGCTGTCGTAAAACTGATTTTAAAGCAGTTTTCTTTAATGCTTTGGACATTTTCCTGCCTTGGAACTTAGTCGTATATCATCAAAGTATGTATGTTGTGCAGCAAGTCGGAAAACAAATCTAATACGGTGGCTAAACTTTAAGAGATACATCGGAACAATGTATGAGGGAGTTTTAAAGTTTAATAGCTCTATAAAGTGAGGACGCAACCTAGAAAAATGGATAACCCTCAATTTAACATAAGTTGTTTGTCCTCGCAGCCGGACATTGTGCTGGTAATTTTTTTATACGTTTCAACAAAATTACAATTTTGTATATTTGTCACAGATGTTTAATTATTATTTTTAAAAATCTAGCTGTAACCCGTCAAAAATGACGGTACTTTTAATCGGTTCCTAAAGAATAAGTAGGTATTTAATTGAAGAAAAAAAGGATTAAGAAAAAAAGAAACAAGAAAAAAGAAAAATAAAAAAAAGGTTTTTATAAAATAAGTTACCTACGGACGTTACACAGTTACGGGGACAGACAGACAGACGGACAGACAGCGAAATTATTATAATTGGGATTACACTGATGTAAACCTCTGCTAAACTGATTTCGTGTGTATTATAATAATACTTTTGTTTACAAAGATACAATGCGTTTTATAGGTAGGATTCTTTCTACAAAATGTCTAAATGTATGTAAAACAGTATCTACTTATTTAGTTCTATGTGAGTTGAATGTATTCTTACAAATAGGGGTGACATTATTAAATGCCAGTTTTTTATACCACACTAAAATTTTAATATAACATTTGAGTATCTATTATAAGCTTGTTTGTTTAATCAGTTGTCTTTCTGTTTTAAATTTTCTCTCGTTTAAAAATGTCTTGATGAAAAAGTATTTATTTTCGATGTTTATAGCGTTAACTTTGGTTTGGACATAATTATTAATTTTAATTATACAATTTGTATTAACCACTTAACTAGTAACTCTACGTCTACCGGTTTCGATACCACCGAATCTTATTGGTTGTTAATTATATTTAACAAGATAAATTTTATGAATAACTCGTTTCTTCACATATTCTTCATTTTAGCGTCCACTTCTCAATTACCCCTGCCATAGCTGTAGCCACGCCCCCATTCAAAATTGATTTCTTTGCTAGAATAGATAATGGATAGTTAGTTTGCGTCCGTCCTGATGAAGATACGGTGGTATCGAAACCGGTGGACGTACGAAGTTACTGGTTAAGTGGTTAACACAAAGATGTTTAATAAAAATTAATAAAAAAGTATTTAATTATCTTGTAGAAGTCTCACAGAGACGAAGCTATTTATATGGGAAACATGTATAGAAGTTTTTTGAACGATGGCTCAGGGCTTACAACCTATGTGAGGTAGATTAAGTGATCATTCTGTACAATGCGACATTCACCAATTGTAAGAATATCAACAACCTATATTATAGATATCTCACAGAGACGAAACTGTATTTCTTATGGGAAAGTAGGTATAGAAGTCATTTGGGTGTACATAGGACTTATGACCTATCTTATGGTTGGCTTAAGTGATCACTTTACACAATGTAACATTCGCCATTTCCACCCATGATAGAATATACCATGCTTATTCATTTTTTTTTTTGGAAGTTGTGTATATGTTCAAATTGCGTGGAAACCTTTCACATACGAGTTGTAACCGCCTTTCCATGCGGTCTGTACAAAGCCATTTTCATTCCCCTAAATCCCCACAGATGTCGCTAATGAGAAAATCTACAGTTGATTTTACGGAATTTTGAGAGCAATATACTAACACATTATCATTTTTTTTAAGTGTTATATATACGTTCCAAATCAAAACCTTCCATATATTTACTATGCTAGAGACATCTGAAATTCTTTTCATGAAATAGTATACACAATATAGATTTCGTAACTGCCAATGACACCTCTATACTTTAAATATGTATAATACGTACATAATTAATTTTTAGCAATTTGTCTGTTGAAAGTTTTCTGCATAATTACGTGCAATTAAACTCTTAATAATACTCTTATATAAAAAAAACTTACCCATAAAATCATTTTTTATTATACTCCCTTTCTCATTGAAACAGATTTCGCGCCTACTCCACGCGCCGGGCTCGAAAATTAAAAAATACACAAATCGTTAAAATTTCGAAAAATCCAAAATTAAACTTTAGTTATTAAATTTTTTTAAACGAAAATTTGTTAGATCATTTTTATCGTCGCCACGAGTCTGCCTGCAAAGTTTCAGCTCAATTGGATTACGGAAAAAGACTTAAAAAACGATTTTTTTTTGGCAGACAAGCCGACAAGCAGACAAGCAGACGCTACGAGCTAAATGAAAGGGAGTAAAAATAGGCTGAATTATCGTCTAGTCATTTAGTATTATGTATATTTTCTTTGACATGTTAATTTCTTATGAAGAGCAGATCTAAATTTATTCCCGAATACAAGACTACAGAGATGTGTGTGTTTCTATCGCAATGCAATTTTAAATTCAAAGCACGTTTTTCACAGCGCATATTTTAATTAATTCATTGTACAGTATTTAGTAACTGCAAGAATTTTTAATTTGATTTAATTGTCTTAAACGCAGTGTGAAATGTACATTGATATTAAGCAACTTTCTTGATGGTTATTATTTTAATAAAGACGTCTACATAGAGGAACCATGCTTCTTGCATCTTTGGTCTGAAATCTCTAATATTAATTAATATATATTTTAGATGTCTCACAGATACGAAACTGTAGTTTTTTATGGGAAAGTAGGTATAAAAGTCTTTTGGGTGTACATAGGACGTATGGTTGGCTTAAGTGATCACTTTACACAATGTAACATTCGCCATTCCACCCATGATAGAATATACCATGCCTACTAATTTTTGGAAGTTGTATATATTTGAATTACATGCCACACTTCATATATGCATTGTAACAACCTTTCCATGCGGCCTGTACAAAGCTATTTTCATTCCCCCAAATCCCCACAGATGTCGTTAATGTCACTAATGAGAAAATCCACAATTGGTTTTTACGGTTTTTTTGAAAGCAATATACTTTTTCTGTGTAATGAAATTCATCCGAATTACTAACATTACACTAGGATACGCCAGGAAATATTATTTCCTATTTTTATTAAATTCCTTTTTTTGCCAGTATCTCTAATATTAATTTAATTTGACAAAAACCTCAAATATGTATTAATAATTCGTGAATTTTGCCCATGAAGGATAATTTGATAACAGTGCGGTGTCGTATGTGTGGAATGCTAGTTCACAATTGATTTTTTGTTGAAATATGTCGTTAACGTGAGTGAGAAATAGTAGAGGTCTGGGGACCATACCTTGGGGGACTCCAAATTCCCCGATTGTTGGATTACTTGGAGATTTCTTTAATCTGACTATCTGAGGTCTGTCCGATGAGTGGCTTTTTACCCGTTTGGGGCTGTATGACCAATCCGGTTTTCTTTTGGTTCTGGTACGAGTTGTTTATGGGAGATACTGTCGAGTACTTTCTTCGAATCAATGAAGATACCTGTGCAATTACTTGATTTGTTCAATTTACTTTGTATGACGATGGATATTTTGCGGTTGCGTCTTGTGTGCATATTCCCCCGGTGAACCCGAATGGATTCTCATTTATTGTAGAATTGACTTTTATGATTGAATATAGCCTCTTTTTGACTGATTATTCAAAATTTTTCGATATATTAGATAAATAGTATAATGTGTAATTCTCATTGTTTGTTAAATTAGATAACACTACCAATATGATTGAAAGTGATTATCCCTTACACACAAGAATCTTAATCGTATAACATATAATAATAATTTGATGGTTAATATTTACTTGTTATATTTGTTATAAAATAAAATATATGTATAATCTACTAAATAAATAAAAAAAATAAAAAAGTAATTAATTTTATTTCTTTTTAAAATCTTCATTTTAAACATTCTGGCGGAATTTATCAGAAATATTAACTCCAATCCTTTTGGGCACGAACATTATACAAGGAGTTGCGATCTTATGAGAAAATTGTTCAGGAAAAAGTTCTTATGTCAAAATTCTATTAAACGCAGTGATATTAAGATATTTAATGAAGTACCACACAAAATAAGAGAAGAACAAAAAATACCTACGTTTTTAATAAAGCTTAGAAATTACAAGGTGTAGCGTAACGTATGCCAGCAAAGTAAGAAAGGCACAAGATAGTAAGAATAGATGCTCACGGTGGGTATATTCACTATATGATGATTCAAGCTTAAGGCGATCATTTTGAAATGTGAGCAAAATTCTGTCCTTCTCATATTTCTCTTGCATTTTGTATCAAAAAGTTTCAAATTAAATTTTATTCATCAGGTTCCATATATCTTAAATAAACATACAATTCTAAAATGAGAGTTTCGAAATTATTTAATCAATTAATTAATTACCAAATCAACGATGTTTAAGAACTGAAGAAAATTGCACCATTATGTGTAGGGTTTTTACAGCTTTATGGAATTGTGAGATGTCTTTTTTCTATAATATTACAAATCGAAAAATTATCTTTAATTTATAAAAAATATTTTAAATAAATTAGGTTCAGAATCCTTCGTAATAATGACAATAAGATTGAAACCTCTATTACCTTCTAGAATAGTCTACAATTATCTACACGGAAGATGACCACAGCAGTTTCTCCTGCACATTAGAATAATCTAATAGGTTCGATAATTCAGTTTTTGGGTATAAATAGCGTGGATCTAGGCCGCCGCGGAGAATTTTGTTTTTGGCAGTTCGTTCGGTGCGAAGTTTACGCGAGGCGACGGCCGAGTATACACTCGGCCGTCGCCTCGCGTATACCCAGTCGTGAATTTAGGAGCGACAGATACCAGCCAAATAATCGGGCGAAATAAATAAAATGTGACTTCTACGTACGAGAATTGAATATGTTATGTTTATGTTAATTTATATAGCGCCGTTTTTGCGTAAAATACGCTTCAAGGGCGCTTTACAGGTGCGACATCCCGAAAAAATGAGTTTTTAGGCTCTTCTTGAAGAGTTCCTGGTTCTCCATAGATGGCAAGTGATAATTAGAGTATACTAATAAAGTGTTATATTATATATATATCGTATATTCTAGTATCAACCTTTATGTATGGAAGTGAAGCCTGGAATTGGCAAAACAGGAATGAAAGTAGACTAAGTGCGGTTGAAATGCGGTCACTAAGACGCTTGTGTGGAAAATCTTTGGTCGATAGAGTGAGGAATGAACAAATTAGAAGTGAATGCAATGCTGGCTGTAGTGTGGTAGATAGAATAAAGAAAGGAGTGCTGAGATGGTTTGGTCGTGTGGAACGTATGAACGAGGAAAGGATGGTTAAGAAAATATATGAGGCGAATGTTGAAGGCAACAGGAATAGAGGGCGTCCGCGAACGACCTGGCACGATCAGGTACTACAAGTATTTGAGGATGGCCCCGTTAAAAGCCGCAACAACCGTAGAACGTGTATGAGAAGATGTATGAATGTGGCCGAAGCAAAGGTGGTGTGCCAGGATAGAAGAGTGTGGCGTCCAATCCTCTCTGCCTATCCCTGCGGGGAAACGGCGTGATGGTTAGTTAGTTAGTTAGACTTCGAAGTGCGAGAATTGAATGTTCTGCAAGTGATAATTAGAGTGTTACCCAGCGATAAAAAAGTGTTCATATACGAAATAGTTTGATTTAAGGAAAAGTGATTTTTAATCTATGTTTTAAAAGAGAATATTTAAATAAAAGTACCACATTGCTTTACCACCTTGAATAATGTACTCTATGCAGAAAGCCCCACTGAACCATAAACCATAAACCAAAAGTGATTTTTAATCTATGTTTTAAAAGAGAATATTTAAATAAAAGTACCACATTGCTTTACCACCTTGAATAATGTACTCTATGCAGAAAGCCCCACTGAACCATACTGATTTATTAATTTCGAGAATACAAAAATAATGTAAGCTTTTTCAGTCATTTGTCATACTTTCGATCCCGGTCTGGGACGGTGTTTATTTGTCAGATCCAGTTTTTGGTTACGGTCAATTATACGTGGCTTTAGGAACAACCAGAAAACGAAACCACGCGATACTCGCATTACCAAACAATCAGAACCAATTCGGTTATAGCCGCGCGGAATAAAGGGTCGAATTACAACACGGCGCGGCGGGGCGATCTAAACCTGAATACACACTAGAGTGAAAATGGTACTGCAAAATGATTTGATCATAAATTGAATATGTTATGTATAAATTGATAAAATTAGATTGATATACAGGGTTATTTGGAAAACATAAATAACCTCGCTTGACTATATTCCTGCCTTGATTATGAGTCGAAAATGTTCGAGCTATCATGAGCTAATATCAATAGTTGTAGAGATATGCGACGCCAAAATTTGAATTTTTTTTTCCAATATCATTACCTTTTGTAAAACGTTGGACTATCATTATATGTATGAATTGAAAATATATGTGAATTGAAATATATATGAATTGAATACAAATAAATATTATTAAAAAAACAGCATTATTTAGTACGTAACTACAACATTTTAACACCACAGTTTATTAAGGCACTAACTTAAGTGGCAGAGTACTGGCTTAATACAACCAACGCTTCTGAAATTATTTTGATTTCAAAAAGGTTTAGGAGTCGCATGCTGTAGGTTCTGATACCGGTGATGGTGAAAATAAAACATAAAGCTGTACTTTCATCATATGTGGGGTATGAAAGCAAAGACAGCAATATCCAAAAATAAATTGAATGCAGTCATCGAGGTTTATTGATTTAGAATGTATTTAATTCGAGATTTTATAGGAAACAAGATTCTGAATTTTATTTTATTATTTATTTTATTTTATTTTGTTGTTTATTTTAAATTTATTTTAATATAAGTTACTAATAAATTCCACACTAGGTAAAACCTGATCTGTGGCAGTTATTCTCATTTGCTAGTAATAGTAACAAATAACAATAGTAAAGAAGTATAAACGTAATAGTAACAATAATAATAGTAATAAATAACAATAGTAAAGAAGTATAAACGTAATAGTAACCATAATAATAGTAATAAATAACAATAGTAAAGAAGTGTAAACGTAAAAAAGAAAGCAGAAAGAATATATACATACAATAATAAGAATACATAAATCTAAAAGAAAATATACAAATAATATTAAGATAAAAATTTAAGTATAAACAAAAATAAATACAAAAGATAACATAAAAAAAAATAAAAAATTGGATGATTTATGAAAATGGAATGATATACTTAAAATCTGTAATTCAGTACAATGTACTGAGTATTTATAATGTCATTATAAATTTGTAACCCTTGGTGACTGCATTCAAAACGTTATTTATTTTTTTGGATATTACTGCCTTTGCTATTATATTCTATATACAAAAGTAAAATTTTCCGATTCACAAACACCACACAGTTTTTGTAATTAGTAACGAGAAAAGGTCCACGGATATCAGGTTCAATTACAATAGATTGTAAAAAAATGATTAAACGACAAAATACCTACGAATATTTGGTCCAACGACAAAAGGCGCACGGATATTTGATTCAACAACAAAAGGCCCACTGAAATTTGGTCAAAACACAAAAGGTTCACGGAGATAAGATCCAATGACAAAAAGTCCAACGACAAAAGATCCAAGGGAATTCGGTCCAAATACAAAATGTCCACGACTAAAATCCCACGCGACAAAATTCTTATATTATTATCCCAATAACTATAATTTCGTTGTCTGTCCGTACGTAACTGCCAGCAATCTTCGTAACTTTTTTAAAAACCTTTTTTAAAAAAATTATTAATAAATAAATACTAATCCTGAAGAACCGACATGTAAACGTACGTCATTTTTGACGGGTTAATTTGTAACAGCCCTGAAGGGCTATATATATGTAATATTAAAAAAAATTAAAAAATATAAAATACTAGTTCATATACAAGGTGTCATACGAACTAACTTAAGAAAGAAAGAAATAAATTAAAAAACGAGCGACCCTTACAGTAGTCGCATGTGATGTGTAACATTTGACATCTCACAATTAAAAATATCAATTGAGCAGCACTTATCAATACTGTCTATACTTTTATTTTTAATTGTAAATCTTACAATTAAAAATATCAATTGAGCATTTGTCGAAATGCAAGCAAAGCATTTAAAGAAGGTTTAAAAAAGATAATACCTATATATTTATTAATGAGTAAATACAAGTAAAGAAAATGTATGTGCATTTATTTATTACTGAATTTTGCCGCACTAGGTAGGTACCGTATATCTCAGTGGCGTGCAGCGCATACAAGCAAAAAAGCTGTGCATTAGTAAAGATTCTAAGAAACAAATATTAATTGAATAATCCTTATCTAAAGAAAAAGATGATTTAAAATTCTAGCCGTAATTCGTCCTACGGCTAGAAGTTTTATTTCTGACGTTTCCATTTAACGTGTCGTATCTGTTTTTTCTCGATTTAAAATTCAACCCGTAATTCGTCGTACGGCTAGAAGTTTTATTTCTGATGTTTCCATTTAATGTGACGTATCTGTTTTTTTTTTTTTTTTTTTTTTTTTTTTTTTTTTTTTTTTTTTTTTTTTTTTTTTTTTTTTTCAATTTAAAATTCTAGCCGTAATTCATCCTACGGCTAGAAGTTTTATTTACGACTTTTCTGTGCTTAATTTCATGTCAATTTTTCATTTATTTCGCCAACCAATTTGTTCCACAGATATAGTCAAGTCGAGAAAAAAACCGTGTATTTTTAATGCTGCGAGTTTTGTGTAGCAGCGTCCTTCTTCGAAAGGTCCTATGCCAGGCGCACGTCATGCAGAAATATTATTTTTTACAAATTCCACCCAAAACTTTCGGTGTAAATTTTATGTCTTTTCTGTGGTAAATGTAAATACGAATATGACAAATATCATCTGTCATCTGTCATATCATAATGATATCATAAAATGTTTGATTTATTTTTGTGAAAAGAAACGTATATCTGTCGCATGAATATATATGCGTATATATATATATTGTAGTTCTAACTACTTTGGGGGTAACCCGCGTCAAATTCTGGTCGTCAGGACAACATATATATATATATATATATATATTTCTAATAACATAATTCTCACAGCATAACCTAGTTGAGAATGTTAATCATTAAGGGTAGCTGTTGTTAACATTAATGTAAAAAAATAAGTATTTACTGGATAGTTTCGAAGATATAAGCCAACATATATCAAAGTTACAACATCCACACGCTTGACACAAGCCTTGCAACATGTATACAAAATCAGAAGTATTGGCTGGTAGTGTGCGTCTTCGCTATGATGGCTCTTGGTGGACATTGATTTGTTTATAAACGATGATTGTTCGTGCTCCGCGCGCGCTCATTGGTTAAATGAAATTGTGCGCGTCTTATTTCCTGTTACACATTTTCATCCTTTTTCACGAAATCACTGCCACGGATTGCAGGAAAGCGAGAGGAAAGATGTTACACATCAATAAAAACATAGGGGGAATGCGCAGCCCATGACTTTGATGTTTTTGGGAAATTTTGGCGTGGTGCTTTGAATAACTTAAATAAATGGCTGGGTTCCCGGCGTGTCCCCGCGCTGTGCTCACCCTGGGAGGAAAGCAGGAGATGTTCGAGTTTATAACTTATTCATGAGTGGCCATTAGCGATTTTGCATTTTACACGCCACGAAGAGTTTTGTGCAAAACGCTTCTGAGGAAGCTATCAGCGATACAGACGGAACGAGTTACCCAACAGGCGGCAGGTATGGCGCGCAACTTTAATTACAGGATGCATTTTACCATCATTATTATACTGTAACGAGGCTAAAAAGGGTCACGCACTTCTGTCTAGTGACAGCTGTTTGAAGTTGGCACAATACTACCGAAGGATCTAGAATTACCTCCAACATTCCAGGAACATCTGAAATTTACGAGAATTTGCGAGTAAACACAATAAAGGTCTAGATAACAGCATTATCCAATATAAATACGACACACGGGAGTAAGGAGTGAGTTGTTTTTCCGTGCGCGTTGTCAGCGATAGTAGAAGCAAAAGCAGCCGCGAGCTGCGAGTCAGGCCGGCCAAGCGAGCGGTAGTGGCGAGTTGCCAGTGGTGCCAAGCGAGCGGTTTGTTTGACAGTTGTTTGAAGTTGGTATAATACTACCGAAGGATATAGAATTACCTCCAACTTTCGAGAGATGTCTGTAAAATTCCAGGAACATCTGGAATTTACGAGAACTTGCGAGTAAACACAAGAAACGTCAAAATAACAGCATTATTCAATATAAATGCGACACACGGGAGTAAGGAGTGAGTTGTTTTCCGTGCGCGTTGACAGCGATCAAAGAAGCGAAGGCAGCCGCGAGCGGCGAGTCAGGCCGACCAAGCGAGCGGTAGTGGCGAATTGCCAGTGGTGCCAAGCGAGCGGTAATTCGACAGCGATTCTAGAAAGTTCTTCGACGTTCGACTCCAAAAATCATGAAATTCGTGTGACGTAACATATGAATGTTCCCTAGGGTGGCCCGCCTGAATACACCACAAGATGTAAAGAGACGTGAACGGAAGAAACGATAAAAATACTTCATTGATGGGTGTAATTTTTTCGGCTATCCAATCAACTCCAATGATCGCTAAGGACCGAAAAGTACGTGATGTGGATAGTGTAGGTACTGTTCAAATATTCCTCACAGAATCGACATTCAAATTTTGGCAAAAGCGCTAGTTCCAGTGCCTCTCAAGGAATATCTGGGTCGATCGTGTCCCAATTATACAGAAATTTGTATCAGCGTCCAGAATTTTAAGTGTTTTTATTGGAGCCGGAATTAGGGTAGACTTTTCAAATGAAGAGAAATGAAATGGGTTAGACCCGCGCGGATTCCCAAATTGGGAAGGAAATTAAGAAAATACCGGCGTGATGGATGTCGGGCGTCGAAATACAACGAAAGTGATTAATTTTCAACTAAATAATGGAACCTTTCACGCAGTTTTCGTTCGCGGTGGAGTTTGACCTTTTCAGCGAAATTTTAATTTGTCAAACACACCTACAGGTTACGGGTTCTCACCTCACGTAGGCGTGTTCCCATCATACTTTAGAACGTATATTATACAGGGTGATTCATAGCTAGTAGCAAAAACTTCAGCGGAGTCTTCTTCGTGCAATTTTTAATAGAAAATATTCGTTACACTTTGTGTGAAATGTCGACGTAACGACAATTAGAGAGATTAGCGACATCAAAGTTTGCATTTAAAAAAATATTTTTGGCTTATTTTCAGTAAGACGTGGATATTTAAAAAATATTCGCCTTGGTACAAGTAGAATAAAATTATTTAAACCATGCAGAAATTTGAAAATATTTTTTGTAAGGTTTTGTCATTTTATTCGACTTGTATAAGAATGAATAAATTTTTAATATTCCATATAAGTAACTGTAGTGATAGTTCAAAGTTTTACAAAAAATATGTTAGAAATGTTGTAAAAATGCAAATTTTGATGTCGCTTATCTCCATCACTGTCGACCTTTCACACATAGTGTAAATCATATTTTCTACTCAAAATTGAGTGTAGAAAACTCGCCCGAAGTTTTTGTTACTAGCTACGAGACCCTGTGTAATACGCATCAGCTGCGAGCAGTCTATACGTTGCAAGTTAAGTACAAAATACAAAAAAAAAATTTTCGTTGACTTTGTGGTTTGACAAATGAGCTTGTAGTACAACACAATCATTTAGTATAAAATGACGAATTCTAATAAATAAAACGCTTCAGTGAGACGGCTCACTTCGCTCAAGCTTCGCCACGACATATTTAAAACTAACAACAAATATATAAGTCCAGAGTACAAAGTCATCACTATCATCGATGATAATATTGAAATAGTAGATAAATACATATACCTAGGACACAAGATAAAAATGAACAAAGATAACCAAACAGCAGAATTGCCAAGACGAATAGGAATGGTCAGATATGCAAACTATAGACAATTATTAAAAGATTTCCAGCAAAAAAGGCTGATTTGTCAAACTTTCTAACGATTTTAAAATTGGAATAACTTGTTTAATATAAGAGTGCGACATTATTTTATGACATTTTTGGAATCAGGACATTGAATAATACCGGAAAATTTGTTAAAATTTCATGCAGCTCCCAACGCCCCATTCTGCATTCCACCCGAATTGCCAAGGAATGAGCTGGGCTGCTTTTGGCAAACTCAAACATATCTTCGAGAACAAAGAGATCCCAATTAGCCTAAAAAGAAAAGCCTTTGAATCAGGCATACTGCCAGTGATGACGTATGAAGTGGAGACTATGGCTCTTACAAAGAAAAGTGTAGAAAAGCTCAAAGGCACGCAACGATCGATGGAGAGATCCATGCTTGGAGTAAGCCTAAGAGATAGAATTAGAAACGACGAAATTAGGCGCAGAACTAGAGTAGTGGATATCATGGATCGTGTAGCGAAGCTAAAATGGCAATGGGCAGGACATGTTGCAAGGCAGGATGCTACAAGATGACCTCCCAGAGTTCTGAAATGGAGACCTTGGGAGAATAAAAGAGGCATCGGAAGACCTCTAAAGAGATGGGCCGATGATATAGCCGCTGTGAGGGGAAAGAAATGGCTACAATTAGCAAACAACAAGGAAGGATGGAAAGGGAAGGAAGATTCCTATATACAGCAGTGGAGAGAAGAAGGCTGATGAAGAAGAAGAAGAAGAATAATAAATATAAAAAGAGAATTTATATATAAGCAGAGGGAGACAGAATATAAATCGAGGTAAGAAAGAGATACAGAAAAGCTCCCACACTTTTATTGATGTGCGACGTTATATACATGTAAACTTTGGACAAATTATAAAAAGAGCAGCATAGAAAGAGCATAGAAAGACTTCGCATACAATATATCAACGCCTTCCGTATGATGTTTGGCCTTCCCAGATATTGCAGCGCTTCCGGTATGTTCACTGAGGGGCGTGTTCCCAACTTTGCAGCCCTCATAAGATCCAGGGTGGCAGGGATGAGGGAAAGGATATACAACTCCGGAAATGTCCTTATCCTGGAAGCCCGCCTTACTCCAGCATTGATGCACACTGGAGAAAGATACTGGCCCCTCAAAATCGACATGCCATCGTTATATTTATATATATTTTTCATTTTGTTAATACTGATACCTATACTTATGTTCTCTTCTGTTTAATATGATTTTATTTTTTCTCTTTTCATTTATATAATTATTATATAGAAAGTGTGGGATTGCACGAACCTCCCCACATTCTGGAATAAAGTTATAATTATTTATTTATTTATTTGCAGAGTGAGGAAAACATTTTTTGTGCGATAATTATTTTCAGTACATTTTTAAATATTCAAGCGTGATTTTATCTGTTAGTTGATTAATGTATTGTCTCGAGGACACGTCTTCAAAATTTCACCTCTATTAGACAATAGAGAGAGAGGGAGTCTGACAGTTGCTCGGGACAGTGCTTACCACACCTCTATCGCATTTACGATACAAAACACTTGGTTTTCAAGTTAGTCAATGAACGCGATTCTATTTTCTGATACACCTGTTAATAGACCTTTAGCCTTTAATGACGTTTTGATAGCTCTTGGAAATATAATTGAAATAATCGAAATCAGTGAAAAATACAACCGATGCGTGAGAATGAGTCATTTCACCGCTTCGTTATTATGTTTAATGACTGTCGGAATGACCATTTGACTACTTACTTTTATTTTACGTTTATTTCACGTTAGTTCTATGGCCGGTGCTAGGCCGTCTAGTGCCAAAGGTAATTAAATACATGTGGTAATTGAATACATAATATTAAAACTATTTTATAACTATTTATTAATTCTATGTTTAAGGTGAAAAAAAAACATAAGACTAATTTGTTGGGGTTCGGGACTAGATTTGAACCTTATTTTGAAAAAATTAAGACTATTGATGCGACACGCATTATGTGTTTACTATATTTTTTTTTAAAAAAAAGTAATTTATATCGAATATTAAAAATTCATCGACCTTAAAAGACAAATCAGATAAAATAACTAAATCCTCGCATAAAACTTGTGGCTCAAGCTTCTGCAAGATTTAATTCGGTTTATTTGACCTGCATTAAAGCGAATCACTTTTTAATATTAGATTTATTTAACTGACTTTTAATGAAAACTCCATCGTTTTACGGAAGATAAGTCAAAAATATTGAAAAAAAAATCTAATTTTGAAGTCAATTACCTCCATATCTGTTGATGTTAGGTAATTCTTGTATCATGTAAATAAAATTTTGTGCAGTTTTAAAAGATGCACCACATGCTACGATTTTATATTCTTTGTCGGTTCTTAAGGAATAATTATAATAAATATTTTAGTAAAAAAATCAAAAAAAATTTTTTCTTCAAATATTTGAAAGAATACTGATTTAGAACACATGAAACTTTCAAAATATTTGAACATGTGTAAATGTTCTTACAGTGGAATTGGTCAACTTTTTCTTCTTATCTCTTCTCCTTTTTACTAAGTAGATGTGTCCTTTCCTTTCCATTCCTTATTCCCCCTTTACCTTTAATTCTTTGACTTTCATAGTTTGTTCGTAACTTAAAAATTTCACTTTTTTTGTATAACTTAAGTTATTGTTGCTATATGTTAATACATAACATGTTAATTCTGTGGAAACTAGTAAGATGGTCTCAATACTATTCAATAATCATGTGTAATCTGATTTTTATATGTACTGTTAGTTGTAAGGTGATTACTTAAGCCAGTTCATACGTATTATTAGCCCTGGGCTACCCTTTAATGACTTACATACAAGTTTCTATTATAAACAGCTTCGCCTCTGTGAGGCTTCAATAAATTGCCTTTTTCAATAAATGATATCTTAAAATAGTTTTAAAACACTTTTCGATGAAACGTTCAAGGTAAGATATTTGAATTTCCTAGTAAACAATTTAAAATTTCTTGGTTTATTTATGAAATAAAAGTCAAAGTACTCTTAATCTCCTAACAGCAAAGTTTCCCGCTTATGAAACTGTCGAGAAAGTTGCTACTAAATAATAACCTCTCCGAACACCCATTTAAAAGCGCCCAAAAAACTTTGGAAAATTATTTTTTTAAAGTAATTTTGCTCGGCTAATGATCGCTAGAATTATTATTTATGAGGGTGCCTAAAATATATTTACTTGAAATTAATTTTTAAAAAAAATTGAACAATTTTATGCTTAAGTACAATGTTTTTTAATGGAAAACTCGGGACCCGCATATAACTTATTGTTTTGTCATACAGCAGCAAAGTATAATATATTTTTTATTGAAGAATACATCTTTCAAAGGCAGGCTTTCACTTTGTGGTGACATTTATACTGAATAAATTTAGTATAACTTTGTTTGTACAACAACATGTTTCGGAAACCATGTTCACTTCTTTAGGATGTCTTAACTAAAGTTGACAAATAATATATTAATAATCAAATATTATTATTAAGTCAAATATCAATAATCAAACAAAATTTGAAAACAATCCCCTTTTAAACAATTTTCCACTTAACCAACTTGCTCCTTCTAAGAATTCCTAGACAAATCTTTCATCTCTCTCATCCCTATGTATTCTTTTATTATCTATTTCATTTTGCTTCTTAACTTCCGACCCCCCACCTCTTTGCCATCACCGTAACCGACTCATTGGGTAATATATATTATTTGTCAACTTTACTTGACCCAATAACAACCTGAAGAAGAGAACATTGTTTTCGAAACATGTAGTCATAAAAAACTAATAAAAAAGTAATGTAAACAAAGTTCCAATAATTTTATTCATAATATTTTTGTTTACTGTGCATGTGTGATCCAATTCCGTGTTGCAATAAATATGCAGACGAGAAAATAAAATATATTCATGCATGTGGGTCAATCATTTTATTGTTATGGTAATATTGCTGAGTCGGGTCGAAAAAATATGTGAGCAGACTGCTATCCGACCGGATGTCCGAGAGTGTGCAATACTGCAATCACTGTTAACATTTTGTCTGCGACCTTGTGCACTTCTCTCAGAGAGTGTAGGTATATGTTACGAACACGCACACAAAAAAAGGCAACCGGCTCGCCATTTCAGATGAAGTCTTTCATGTCTACACGGCAACATGATTTAGAAAGCATAAAGGTACAAAATCACACAAGGAGTTTCCTGTCTCCACGGTATAGTTAAACCCATCAATTCCCAGTGTCACCTCCAGGTGCAGCAACTTTGGCGATTTTTCACTAAGTACAGAATTAAGCTATTAATATATACGAGTAAAATCATCACAGATGTCTATTGATGAATTAATCATAATTTAGGCATGGTGCCAAGCAATTTATATACGGAAAATATCTACGAGGCTTGGGTGAAAATAGAGGCTTCTACATGACAGAAATGCCATGTGACATTTTTATTTATTTATTTATTTAACGCCCTTATGGACTTTGACAAAAATACAGAATATAAATTTAAATAGAAATATCATAAGACTAATAAAATAATAAAACAGATGAAAGGTACAAATTATAATAGTTAAAAGGTAAAATAATAATACAGAAAAACATAAGACAGATAAAATAATAATATAGTTAAAGGTACAAATAATAATAGTTAAAAGGTAAAATAATAATTCAGAAAAATTTATTATCCATTTCTATTTCATTGAGATGTAAAGAATTGAATCAGTTTTGTCCTAAACACAGTTATATTATCAGCAAAAATGTCAGCCGCCTCTGCATGTGCATTCCATAATGAGTTTTTTTTTAACTGTATCAAGGCGCTACTGGCTAATCGTTGAGTAGCTAAGCCATGTATGGATTGGGTGCTTTTTTATGATGTGATAATACAACTACACTCCTAGCAGATCTAGTTGAAGCCAATGCAGATGTCGTCTGTGCTATGAACAAGGAAAATGTGCATAAAACTTGACTTAGGCCTGCGTGAGAAATGTTGGTAAAAATTTCATAATTAGTAAATAGTTAGCCATGTTACATGCTTCGTAGACTTTGTAATACTTTTCGTTTTGGTTAATATAGTTGTACGTCTTCGAACAATAAAAATTCAAAAGAAACATTTTCCTTATCATTTCATATAAATCAGTACAAGATGAACAAATAATGTCACCCTGAGGTGACACCTCAATAAAAAAATTGCAAGGCTTATGAATTTTTTTAAATCATTTTATGTCTATATACACACTCAATAATAACATACATAAAATTAATCTAATTTCCACATGAGAATTGACAGGTTAAGTTGTCCGTCAGAAGGTTATTGAGTGTTTATGAAGAATAAAGCCATGTATTCACTAGGGGACAAATTGTCCCTCAACAGCACGCGCGGCATAGAGTCTACGTGACGTTGCAACGTCGTGCACTGTTACGCGACGTCGCGCACAACATAGCGCGGCATTTCTACGTGCCGTGGCAACGTTGCCATGCGCACGGTACCCGAGCGAGCTCACTGCAATATTCCGCGGAGCGTCAGTACCACGTGGTATGTTTACAAGTGAATACGCATGCGCTGTATCTGTCAAGATGACAATGCGGGGAAACGAAATCGTTCTTGAACTCATCGAGCTGTATCGATCGAAGATCGCATAGAATGTCCGTCCTCCTTTCTCTTTGCAGTAAATAATTTCGCATTCTCCTCTTACTTTTCGATAAACTCACTAACATAAACAGATACGCGGCTGTCATCATAACCTCATAGGGCGATATATTTCCGCGATGTCTGAAAAACAATAATTATTTGCAAAAAGGACCTTGTTTTTAATAATATTCAATTTACTACAGTAAAACCTCGTTAATTTGAAATTGCGACCCAAAAAAACATTTCAAATTGCGCGGAACCCCGTTTTCGCCAAATGAGATACCGCAGCTGTCATCGTAAAATCATCGGGTGACATTTCCGCGACAAGATATGCGAGTCCCGGTGTGTACACGTCAAATGACCGCGTCATTGTCCCCGTTGATGCGACATGCCGAGCGGAATGTTTCGCGATTTGTCCCCTAGTGAATACATGGCTTAAGAAAAATAAGGTGTTCCTCTGTATTATAAAATTGTTTTCAATAATTCATAAAGCAGCCAAAAAGATATTTATACCAATTTAACATTACTCAAAAATGCGGCCATAGAAAAGGTCGCTACATCGCGGGTATAGCACAAAGGAGAACAATGTCGGAGATTCCCGCCAAGTCTTCAACAAATCCGGTTGGATTTTGCGGTGAAAACCTCTCGTGAATTGTATGCACAGCAAAAGCACAAATATGTTGCTGAGAAAATATTTCAATTTCAGTGAAATATAGTTATTCCCTCCTTTCAATTTTTCAGGCAGAACGGAAGCTCGCTGCGCACGACTCAAAAGCGTTTTCCAAATTTTCACATTATTTTCAAACTGAATAATAGTAGAATATCACAATTATAATAATTTCGTTGTCTGTCCGTCCGTCCATCTGTCTGTTTCCCTAACTTCGTTTAACGTCCATAATTTTTTAAATTTTTTTTATCGTTATTTTTCATTATTTTTTTACATATATATATATTTTTCTTTTCTTTTTATATAAATAAATAAATACTTATTTCTTAGGAATCGACACGTAAGAGTACTGTCATTTTTGACGGGTTACAGCTAGTATCTAATATAAACATATCAATCGAGGCAAGACTAATGGTACACAATGGTATTATCGCAAAATCGTGGTTGCGGAAGGCAAACGAAACACTAAAAATGAACGAAACTAACATTTATCACGCAAAATCAATTGACATAAATTCAATTGGAGCAAAATTTCATAATTTAATGAACTGTTTTTTAAAACACACTAAATTTGTTCTAGAATATTTCTCAAACTAATTATCCAATTCGTAATTTGCTGCACTTTTATCACTGGCGAATAATTTGTCTCTCATTTTCTGATGCACGATCCTTAAATTGCTCAGGTTTGCACTAGAAAACGTCTCGCTCGTCGGTAGGTACATTCTTGATTTCTTGAACCTTCCAATTCTAAAGGAAAAAATACAATTGATATTTTGCAGGGTTTTTATTCAACTTGTATTAAAAATAATAAATTTTTCGTATTTGATAACCTACCTATATGATATTTTGATGACAGTATGTTTTGTGAAAAAATAGTATATTGGAAAAAAATGCACAACTCCATAACTATTGATATTAGGTAATGGTTGATTGAACATGTTCGACTCATAATCAAGGCAGGAATCTATTATTATAGTGTTAGCTCTGTTATAACCTGTAATATGTTCTTTCCTTTTTAAATAAATTTTTGTTTTTTTAATGCGCCCCAGATACAGTGACACGGTTTGTCCAGTTTTCTCGCCGCGCCACATGAGTGCTTTTACTTCATCTGCGGCGTAGCGAGGAAACCGCTTTAGCATTAAAATAATGGTAATCTGCGTGGCGAAGGAGGAAGGCCGTTACCGTACGCACCGATACAGTGATAGATGTACCGCTCCCAAAGTTCCAAGTTCCTTAAGGCGATCGTCTGGCAAAGTGAGTACGTAAGTAAACAAACAGAAAAAAATTGCAATAAATTTAATAAATATAAGATAAAAGTTTACTTTGTAAAATTATTGTAAAAAAACGCATGTCACGAGTCCATACAATCACAAAAGGTCTACAAGTTGAAGCAATTTTCTTCATTTTCAAAACATCGTAGGTTTAGTAATTTTTTAATTGATTAAATAAATAAATTTGCGTCATTTTAAGAGGTTATAGGTATTAAAAATATATAGAACCTGGTGATTAAATTTTGATATGATATTCTCCCATACAAAAATGTGATACAAAACGCAAGAAAAGATGCGAGAAAAAATTGTGCATTTTGCTGACATTACTGGACGATCGCCTTAATTAACTTAAGTTACCATCCGGTCAAGGTATTGTATGGGGTTGTAGTATGGGTTACCCCATAAGGTTACATAATACGGTAACACCGAACGCCACATTTAATCTTGTATAGTTTGTATCTTTTATCAATAAAATTTAAACCATTTACTTGAATAAATTCAGTAAAAACCGTCAGCTGTTTGTATTGATAAATACTCGCCTTTTTGCTTACATATACATACATTCTTACACATTTCACGATACTCTGAACAAAATATATGGTTGATCTTGGGTACAATCAAATTTAAATCCATCTGAATATTCGTCACATAAACAATCAACCGGCGACATATGGATTCCCTAAGATTCAATCAAATGTTGAGAGCTTTCAACAATAATTATAATTCACTCTCTATTATAATCTCATTCATTCAAAATGGTTACTATTGATCGTTGTCAAGTATACAAATGTATTTCTATTTCATCACTATTATGTTATTCAAGTCCTTAGTCCACAATTGTTTGCGAACTTTATAAAGCTCTGTCATCTCCCCAACAATTTCCACAACCTGTTTAGTAGAGTGGTATAATTTATTAATACATGCATAGACATTTATAATAATTATAAGCATTTGTTCCAGTACGTCCGTGGGTAGATTAGTACAAATCCCACACATTTCGTATAATACATATATTATTTTTGAAGTTTATATCGTTAATTTTGTGGTTGTGTAACGATATTGGCCTATTCAAATAGACATTGCTGAAAAATTATACGAAAATATCTATCTGCTAAAGTTTATAATAAAGAGAAGCTTCACAAACCGTTAAATACTCTATAATTAAATATTTGCCGGATAAATAAGTACGGACGAGCTTTATTATTTTTTGCACGCGGGCGTGTAAAGCAGGCTTTATGTTATTTTGTTTAACGAGATGTCCAATCACAGACGCGGGCGTTAGCACCGAATCTGACCAATGAAACGCGTCTTTAGAGTTAGACTTGGACCTTTACACGCTAGTTGGAATCAAAAATGGCGAGAGATAGGAACTATTGTTAGGCGTTACAAATTAGAAAGCGGCACTTGAGTTTTCAGCTTGAAGGTCGGCGGAGGCTTTGTCGAGGAGAGTCCGCAGTAAGGAAGATAATTTGGCTGGATCGAGGAAAAAGCCAGAGGTTGATAATAATTCAAAGAGAATTGGAACAGTGAACAGCTAAGCATTTTCAATATTATTTATTTCTATTGCCTTTTTCGTGTATTCAATTTAGAACTTTCTGGATCGTAACAATTATTGATACATGTTGTGGATTGTTTTGTTACGTATTTTGGGCCTAGTGATAATTATTACTATACGCGCTTCGGATTTAATGTACAAGAAATCGTAATGTGGCGACTGTGAATTATTGCATAACGCTTATGAAATATATAATTCTGTCGCTGTTCATATGAAAAATCATTTAAATTCGATATTCATATATTACCAAAGATATAAAGGCTTTAAAATGGAATACTTTACTGACGAAGGGTGTTTCGTGTTTGTTCGTGGGTTTTAAAAATTCAGTATAATTATGTATATTCAATGTCGCGAGGTTCGGAATGTGCGAGAGGTTCTTCAGGGCGGATGTATTCTTATGCTAAGAATGCTTTGTTATCTATACTGGCGATTGAATACGCGGATTTCTATATGATTTGTGTAGATCGTGCGAGGAGTTTCTTACTAATAATATATTTTAAAAATGCATCTGGATTTTATAATTATTTTATTAAAACACGGATGTGAGATTATTGGACAAGGTACATGTTTGTATTGCATATCATTGGGCAATCGTATTAAACACGATTTGTTCCTATCAAGTTCTTATAAAGACGTGTTTCGAATTGTATATATTGTATAGAAAAATTAATTTAGATACGGCCGGTCTTCAGCTGGGGAACACATTTATGTTTTCTATTGAGGTTAATTATTTTACTATCGGCCTGTATGCGAAGGAGCTGTGCGTAGCCAATGTCGCGAATGCTGTCTGAACTTGTTTCAACTAGTACGAGAATTTAATTATGTGTTTTGATATCACGATTGTAGGTGTGATATTGGTTCAAATCGAACGAGGATTTCTTCCTGTTATTACCGCCACCTAGCGGGAATCAAGAAAGGGTTTGAGCCTTCGCTAAGGATTGGTCTATAGTAAGCGGCAGTACGTGGCGCGTTTCATTTGAGTGTAATAAGTTTGATTTAAAATTACTTTATGTCTTGATTTACAAAGGAAATTTAAGTTCATTTTTTCTTATAAAACCGGCCCATATATGAAATTGTCAAATATATTTTAGAAATATACGTTACTGACACCTGATGGAAGATTTAGGAAACATTTTGAGTCTCCGCTAACGAGAATAGCAATAGGGGGCGCAATATATATATATTCTCTTAGTAACGAATAATTAAAATTGGACTTCTTTGGTTTTTATATATTCCTTTGTTTCGCTTCATTGCAACGCTAATTGAAATTGTTTTATCTTCATTAATATATATATTATGTTATATTATACGTTGATACGGCATATTTATAGACGGAGTAAACATAAACATCAGCTTATTTGACTACAGAGAGGAAGAGTTTGTTCACAAAGGGCATTAGATATTATCAATTTCGTATGCGATCCCAAGATGTTAGAAATATTTTAGTTAATATAATTTCTTTGAATATTTGCTGCGGAATAATATTTTATAAGAAGTTCATAACTACTTGTCAACGGACGATCTTATAAACATAGTGTATATTGCACAATATATTGAAATCAAAAATCTACGTATTTCCTAGGTGGCGGAACTCAAACATACCTGTAATTATAATTACCTTTCGATATATTGCTACGCCTTTTAATCGGTTAACCCAGCTTGGGCGAAGTGGGAAGATTAGGTCCCACACGTCAGGGCTAATAATGGGCTTCTTTTGCTTTTATTGTTTTCTGTATTCGTTATTATTTATTAGGTGGAAACGTGAGAAGATGTTTTATTTTATTCATTCAATAAACATAATATAATATTTTACGAGTCACGATAATTATTTATATGACAAATTGTTTAATTTTATTCATTCAATATAAATAATTTCATATTTTTACGAGTCATCATAGTTATTTACTTATATGACAGATTGTTTTGTTTTATTCATTTAATATAAGTAATATCATATTTTTTACGCGTCACCGTAGTTATTTATCTATATGATTTTATTATTATTAGTGATGCAACGAATACTAATTTCACAAATTCGAGTATCAAGCCTACTATTCGGTGAATACGAATGCGAATGTTTCCACCAGGTGGCGGGACTCAAACATACTTGTAATTATAATTACATTTTGATATATTGCTACGCCTTTTAATCGGTTAATGGATAGTACATGTGTAATGTTTACGCCTGCATGTGATATCACTATACAGCGTAGATGAACTATATTTAAGGGGTTTATGTCCTGCATGTGCTCGGCGTAGAGGGAATAGTCACATTGTTTTATTCATTCAATATTAGATATTTGAAATGTTTCTACAACATTTTCCATTATTGTGGGCAGTTCGCGGTTTGATCAGGGGTAGTTAACCTTCGGTCTTCCGTAACCGTGATAGTTTTTCATATGACATTGTTTTATTCATTCAATATTAGATATTTGAAATGTTTTCTAGAACATTATTCACTATTGTGGGCAGTTCGCGGTCTGTTCAGGGGTAGTTAACCTTCGGTCTTCCGTGATCACGTTATTTACTAATATGACAGATTGTTTTGTTTTGTTCGTTTAATATAAGTAATATCGTATTTTTATGAGTTACCGTAATTATTTATCTATATGATTTTATTATTGAGAGTGATGCAACGAATACTATCTTCACGAATACGAATATCAGGCTTACTATTCGGTGAATACGAATGCGAATATTTCCACCAAGGTGGGGGAACTCGAACATACTTGTAAATATAATAACCTTGATGCAACGAATACTACTTCCACGAATACGAATATCAGGCCTACTATTCGGTGAATACGAATGCGAATATTTCCACCAAGGTGGGGGAACTTGAACATACTTGTAAATATAATAACCTTGATGCAACGAATACTACCTTCATGAATACGAATATCAGGCCTACTATTCGGTGAATACGAATGCGAATATTTCCACCAAGGTGGGGGAACTTGAACATACTTGTAAATATAATAACCTTGATGCAACGAATACTACCTTCACGAATACGAATATCAGGCCTACTATTCGGTGAATACGAATGCGAATATTTCCACCAAGGTGGGGGAACTTGAACATACTTGTAAATATAATAACCTTGATGCAACGAATACTACCTTCATGAATACGAATATCAGGCCTACTATTCGGTGAATACGAATGCGAATATTTCCACCAAGGTGGGGGAGAACGCAAGCATACTTGTAATTATATCGTTTGTGTCTGCATGTGATATCATTGTACGGCGTAGATGAACTAGTTTTAAGGGGTTTATGTCCTGTATGTGCTCGGCGTAGAGGGAATAGTTTTCTTGTTTCTAGGATCTAATACAGTTTTACAGGTGCTGATATTGAAATATATATATATATATATACAAGGAAAACACTATTTTGGGAATCACTAACTGGATGACAGATATTGCAGCACACATACACACAAGGAGGACGTTATGTTAAATACATGACTGGAAAGTTGTTATTGGAATACACAGGCGCCACTAGAAGATATGGGCAGTTTGCAGAGAACTTCAACTTCTGTCAGTTAAGGACCTTTTACTATTACTATTCTTTCGCCTTTTGCATAACCGTGGATGAACTAGATTGAAGGGGTTTATGTTCTGTATGTGCTCGGCGTAGAGGGAATAGTTTTCTTGTTTCTAGGATCTAATACAGTTTTACAGGCGCTGATATTAAAATATATATACAAGGGAAATGAAGGGCTACACAGGCGCTGGTAATTGCTCAATTTGGAGAGTTATATTACTTCGGATCAGGATGCCATCTCAGAAGCAGACCAACTACAGAACTAAGATAAGAACCTTTGATATTATTTATTCCTGATGTTTTCTTATGTGTATCAAATGGAATGTTCGTGCTATATAATTTGTCATTGTCTCATGGTCACTATTCATTTCATTACGTGGGTTCAGAGTTCGACGGTAACGGACGCGGAAACAAATTAGTACTGATGTCGGGACGTAACGTCGGGATTATATCTTAATTATCTTTAGGATAGAAGCGAGGTCATCATACGTGCATTCTGCATTTCAAACGTTTTACTAACATATATAAATACATATTATTGCGTTTTACAAATTGAATATGATCGCGGGAAATAGGCATTCCGTCCGGTTATGCAATGTTAACTTCCAACGTAGCATAATGAGATCTTATTACCGGTGCTAGACTCTCGAGGTTAGTCACGTGATTGTTGTATAAATGGAATAGTGAAGGGGATTGAAGAAAGAGATACACTCGCGATACAGGTAGTTGTATGTAACTGGGATCAAATGACGGGGTGCGTGTTCTCGGTCCAGGGGATGAACGGGACTGCGGAGACACTCTGGGTGGGTCTAAGTAGAATTGCGCAAAGCCTCCACACAGTTAAAATGTGTTCAGTCAAGCAAAGGTGAAGCATTTCGAATCGGACCAGAGCGTCGTGCCTCAAACACAGCCGGAGGGAAGAAGCCCCTACGTTCTTTCACTCCCCTTGGCTCGACGAGCTCGGGCTCTGGTTATGAATGTATGTGAATGTAATAACTCCGTACTCAAGGACGAGATAGGACGTTCCTCATGAACGAGAAATTATAAGATGCAGGTAGCAGTTCGACAGTCAATACTTATGCTCGGGGCCGCTTTAATGAACGAGATCTGTTAGCAGTTTAACAATCAATTTTTATGATCGGGACCGCATTCAGGCGCGCGATGGCATTACTAACACCATCATTCTCATCATTCACCACCTTTTCTAACTTGCTGTATACAGAGACCTTCGGGGTTCTCTCTTCCCGGCCAGCGAGAAACATATCAGGAACTACACAATCAACTGTAATAATCATGCTGTTTTACCATCATTTAATATCTCTAGTCAATAAGACTACACCGTGGGATCAATCACATCAACTATATTTGGCGATGCTAACATGGCTCTGACTGACGCGCTCAAGGGAGAGTCTTTTCCAGTCACCCAGTTAGTTCATTCAGCCCTTTAATCAGCAGTAAACATCATAATAATCCGGCTCATGTAGCCGCAACGTGGGATCCTCATCATATACACCAGTCAATTTGACTGCCCCGCGGGACAATATACAAACCTTAATATCAGACGCGGGATTTCTTCCTGATATGTTTGTCGCCGGGAAGCGAGGACTTCGGGGGATTCCAGCAGGAGCAATAGAGTCTCGGCTTGATCTTGGTCTGCAGCTTAGTGTGGGAGGTTATGTCTAAACAGGAGTTAACCACCGGATGCGGCGATGCTCTGGGGCCGCATCCCCCTCCCCCCTACAGGGGGGGGGGGGCATCTAAAATCCACGTTTGAACAGAAGTGGTTAGACACTTCTTAAATTTCACTTACAAATCTGTATCTTCCATTCCCTTAGAATCTCGGGCTGCGATAATGTCAGACAAAGCTTGCCCTGAGCCTCTGTTGCGCCTAGTTGTTGTGAATATATATATGTTTGTCTTCCCCTACTATGTACTATGAACAGATTGAGCAGATTGGACAACGTGAGACGCGCTATCGGTAGGTTTCTTACTTGTGTTTTGAATATAACGTATGCTATTATATCTTGTAAATCTGTCATAAATGGGTGCCGCATGTGGTTGTGCTGACACTGTTCTAAGCTGCTATTATGAGATGTTGATAATCAATGCGGGCGGAATCTTTAGCGTATGCCGTTAACTTGGCAACGATTGTATTGTTTTATATTACAGTATTTTAACCCCGATGGTATTATAGTTATGGCGGTTCAATGTAAGGGAGTTTTGCTACTAGCGTTTATTCCTAGGCTACGCCGCATATAATTGGCTTTTAGGCCAACTCCGGACGTGGACGATATCGGCTATCTCTCATATAGGCGAAACTGTAGAATTCTAGAGCGGTTTCTAGAAGGACGAGTACGGATTAGTTACGTGCGTTTGTTATTTCCATAGTTAGGTAAGAATTCGATCTATATTAGTCTAGTCGCGTTAATAAGAATACGAATCTCACCACATATCAAAAGAATTTTGGATAGCTACGGACACAACGGAGGGGGAATTTTCCTAACCACTAGATAGATCACGACTGGCCAATTTTGAAAATATAAATTCTTAACAAAAAAAAAATAATATTAGCTTTCTTGTAAATATACTTCCGAAGTTCTAAGTTCGACTTAAGTTTTATCTAGTAGCTTAAAGCATAAAGTGTGTGCTTAAAAGTCACAAAAGATGTAATAAAGCTCGATGCGGTAGCTTAAAGTCTCAAGCTTTGGGCTTTTCGTAAAACTTATATTATTAAACTTTATAGATAGGTATTTAGCTTAGGTGTACAGGTGGATACGTGACAGTTGGACATAATGATTAATTTCGATCAACTAAAAAAACTATGTGGCGTAATCCAAGAATATGGCGATTATAACAGATTCGTCTGAAAGTATGAATTATATTTAAATGTGATTTCAAAATAAAACAGAACTGACGCGCAAATTATTAGTAATTACGCTTGAAAGTTATTGCACCATAAGAGTCATTTTAAGGACCATAGAAAAAGATATACTAAAAGGTACTGATACACATGCTTATTAATGGCACGTGAGCATACGCAGTATTGACCTTCTTTAGCCCTTGCTTATTAGTGGCATGTGTGTACGCACATTGCTAGTAATGAGCATGCTCATTAGTGGCATGCTCATAAATCAACCGGCGGTTGATTTATGAGCATGCTTATGTCATTCGCGGCTAGTATCGATTATCGATGCGATCTTCTCAGTCCGCGACAGATGAAACAAATATGGCGCGTTGAGGAGATGAAAAAACATTACTTTTCGTGACTTATTATAGGAATCACGAATGTCTGTGGAAAAATAATATAGCAATAAATAATGTTTATGAAACTTTATTAAAAGACATGAATGATTCAAATCTTAAAATAAAAAATATAAACACTTAAATCAAAAATGTGCGGATGGAAACTCGGGAACTATTTTGATTTATTGGTTCAATTGAATTTTCTATTTCAGTTTTCAATGTTTCAATTTTGAACTAGAGTTCCTCTCTATTATATGACAAGAGCATGCCACTAATAAGCACGTGTGTTTGATTGTTAGCTTTGAGCATGCTCATTTATGAGCATGCTTAAAATAAGCATGCTAATAATGAGCAAGTGTGTACAATTGTTAGGGCATGCTAGTTTTGAACCTATTAACAAGATAAAAAAAGTTTCTACGTTCAGTATTTACCATATTTCTACTGTCTATGATTCACGTAATCATTTGGTATTCTATATAAATAAAATTATCATCATGTAAATATTGTCTATGATTTACAGTTCATCCATAGATATCGCCTATTAAATGTCAAAATGTATGGTACGATGCTTTAAAGTCTAATATTTTCTTTATAACTTATTTGCGCGTTAATTATATTTCGTTTTGAAATCAAGACACTCAACTATACCGAAGATACTTTCAGAAGGATTAGTTTGGCCACAATCTTGGATTTAGCCAACTACGTTTGTACTCTCGGAGTACTCCAAGTGGTTTACACAACGACTATTTACAAAGATCAATATCGATATACTGAAGGTTTATTTATTAAAAAAATAAAGCCATTACTGAATACGAGACCAACAAGTTTATTTATTTTTATTTATTACAATACAATATAGTTACATTAATTATGTTTACTCCGTACAGTTATAGTTTCATAATGAGTGCGAGAGAGAGTGCAAAAAAAGTTTCTACGTGTTTTGTCATACAAAGCTGGTCAACACAACAACCTTCATAGCCACGAAGATCGACTTGCCTTTTTCAAGATGCACAAACTTGAGTCCCGACGGAAAATATTCGATCTCGTTGTGCTACACAAGATTCTCAGCGGAGCTATTGATTCTCTCTCTCTATCTGATATAAACTTGCATGTTAAACACCGTATAAGAAACCCGGATTTCTTTAGAATAAGCCAGCACACTAATAATGGCGGTTACTTTTCTCCCATCACAAGGCTGTGTCGCACATATAATTTGTATTGTGCTGACCCTAACATTGATGCTGATATTCTTGCAGATACCTTATCTTCGTTCAAAAACTCACTCATACACAACATCCATTTTCTAAACGATGACCTGAACCTATAGATCCATTAAATCAATCATTCATTAAATACTAATCGCACTACATTCAAACACTAAATATACAATACACATAAATGTACATGTAAAATATACTTAAATGCAAATATACAAGTTACTAGAGCGTGCTGAAGACACTTGTAATTGGGATAAAGGCAAAGTCTTCACTTATAATGTTTATTATCAGAGCATCATGTACCTATTATCCCGTTAGTGTCTCTAATAAATAAAAAAATAAAAAATAATGATATTTGGGAGTTGAACAATATTGCGAATAAATATTTTATAATAGTATTTTAACACTGTATATAGGAAATACAGGATTATTTGTAAAACATTAATAACCTCACAGGACTCTATTCCTACCTTGATTATGAGTCGAAAATGTTCAAGCTATCATGACCTAATATCAATAGTCAAGGAGATATGCGACATCAAAGTGTGCATTTTTTTTCAATATTTATGACTTACTTCTTTTGAAACGACTATCATTACAGTTACTTATATCGAATATGAAAAATTCATTCCCTTTAATACAGGTCAAATAAAAAAATAAAAAGCTTCGAATTCCAATTGGAAAACATTCCAATTGGAATTCTTTCAGGGTTTGTATCATACACAAATTTATAAAGAAGGAAATAAAAAGAGTGAGGGACAGAGTATCAACTAGGTGGGGGGGGGGGAGGGAAGGGGAGGAGTTAACTGAAGATAGAAGAAACAGCTTTAAAATCAGACTATTAGATAAATTTATTTGTTTATTTATTATTTGACTATGATTATTGATAGCTTTATTAATTTCTAATGCTTCTAGATTGTTAAATCGTAAACCTAGTACTTTTTTGTGTATTTTTTTTGGCCCTGTATTATTATCAAATGTGTGATCAAAATTAATTATCTAATAATCAAAATTAATGATCAAAATTAATAATCATCACTCCTCCCCTTCCCCCCCCCCCCATCTAGTTGACACTCTGTCCCTCTCTCTTTTTCTTTCCTCCTTTATAAATTTCTGTACCTAGATAAGTCTATATTATAATTGCCCTGAAGAAGGTTGAGTCCAACCGAAACTAGTTGACAAATATATAGCGATAAAGTGGTTTAAAACATAGTATTTAATTTATTCTTAAATGTCTGTTAAATTTTTGATAGTTGATCAACATGTTGAGAAGCTCTGTAAGAGATATGTCAGATTGCGAGTTCCGCCTTTTGTCGCGACGCCGTGATACGTACATACATCGCGGAGGCAATCAGCGAACAATATTTAATAATGGCGGACGTACAAAGGATCCAAGATTTGTTTATATTCAAACAATAAACAAAACATGGCCTACATTAGTGCCAGTCTTATATTATAATATACGATATATTCACAACATTTGAATAATGCGAGTGAATTATGTATGCATATTCCCGTACAATGTAATGAAAGCAAATATATAATTTAGTGTTTTTAATGTTGCCTACTCATAAAGGATATTTAATTCAAGATAATACATTGTAGATGTCAGAGAGACAATGTATTTTTCACACTTATGGGAAAATATGTATAAAAATAGGTTTTCTTTGTTTTTGTTGTTGTTCGGTTGTTCATAGGGCCTACGATCTATCGTACGGATGGCTTAAATGATCACTTTACACGATGTAACGTTTACAAATTTCACCCATGATATACTACAACATCTATCTACAAAATTTGATAGAAGTGGTAGTCTATCGTGAATGGTTTCAGTGAATCAATTCTTGGTGAAGTCGCAATATCCAAGCGATTTTCTCAAGCCTGAGAGTTTTTGTGATGTGTTTCGATACAGTAATTGGGCATCGTAGCCTTTTTTAACGTTAAAGTGGGAAAAATGCGATAATTATTAGGTTCATTGAAACAATTTACAATACAGTATGTAACACTGAGGATATTGACATTTAAAAAAATATATATTGATAAAATTATATACTAAAAAATAATTAAAAATAATAGAACCATATGAGTAATGTTGCTTCGCTTTAAATTTGCCTACAATACGGGTGTACTGCCTTGGTAATGAGATTTCGAAACTCGTTGACATTCGTCTTTATAGGAGCATACCTTTATCCAAGAAATACTTTGACTTGGAATTTGCTAGTTGAATCGAGTACAGTTAAGTGGACTTAGAATTTTTTCTCTCAATTTGAACTAGTACTGTTATATTGGATTTGATTTTCTATTAATTATTGTTTTTATTTAATTTTTTTTCTTATTTTTTAAAAATGTTTCTTCAACTAACTATGACTTAAAATACTTTTTATCATTAATTTTTTTTAAATGTTTTAACTTATAATAGTACATTTAAAAAAAAATGCTTTTTCCTTTCTATTTTGTATATTATTATTATTTTTGCAAAAAGTATTTTTACGATTTTTTATATTAAATTTTTTTTTAAACTAATTAAATATGTGGTAAAAATACAATTCTTATGTATTTACATATCAAATTAACATTTTTTTTAATACTTTGTAGCCATGTGGACCTCATCAGTGAAGAGAAGCTCTTGAGTCTGATGAGGGAGCCACAGTTCTTATTATTATATATAGATACATATGCGAGTTATTTAATAATACGGTAATAAAGGTAATTTGATAATGAAGTATTGAAGATTTTGAAAAAAGCTATAGATTTAAATGATTAATAATTTTATGTTTGATTTAAGGAAGATTTTAATTTTTTTGATTTGCTCTGAGAGGTTACTGATGCAGCGTATCTCGATAGGTAAATTATTGAAGTCGTTAATGGCTTTATAAATATAGTGTTTCTGCATTTGGTTTGTTTTAAATTAACAATTTAAATGTGTTTTTATTTTTACTTTTCTTTTGACTCGTAGCGTCTGCTTGCTTGCTTGTCTATCGAAAAAACTCTGGATCGTTTTTTAACCCTTTTACTATGATACAATCGAGCTGAAACTTTGCGGACAGACTCGTGGCGATGATAAAAATGATCTAACAAATTTTCGTTTTAAAAAAATAAAAATTATAGTATAATTTTGGATTTTTAGAATTTTTTTTATTACTCCCTTTCGTATTATCGCCCGACTCGAGCCCAACGCGTAGGTTAACCGCCAAACCTGTTTCCATAGTAAATGAGAAAAGGAGTATAATAAAAACTTGGTTTATATGGGTTGGTTTTTTATAATTTTTTTTTTTTATACTTTAAAACCTGTATTTTACCTCTGTTATTTTTTAAAAATATAAATTGAATGTTGTATTTAATGTATGTAAAATAATCTATTACTCTATTTGAATTCATGTCCTGTCGTCGTTATTCTAAAAATATAATTTATCATTATATTTTGTGGTTGGTGGCTCTGTGAGTTTTTTCGTTTGTAGAGGTAAATCATAAATTGGATGTGTTCTAGTTAGCTTTATTCGCTTGGCTTTTGAAATACGGTGTTGCATTTTTATAAAACAAGAGAAATCATAAGTTTCGCTTAACGTAAGACCACGTGCGGAATGCAGCCGTCCGCCACGTGTACATGACTGTACGTGATGCCTAGCCGCGGTGTCGCTCCCGCCGCTCGCGCTCCGCCTCGCGTGTGCGATGGCTTAAATCTCTACTGTTATTACCATTTTAGAAAACCTCTGTAGGAACATTAAATTATATTATCTTCTTTAATTATCATACGTCAATTGTTATAAGTAAAATTAAATTATAGTTATACTAGCTGTGCCCGCGCGGCTTCGCACGCGTAGATTTTTAGTGTACTGTTTGGATCATCATAGAACTTTCGCGAACCTTCAGAACGTCAGGGAATTTTCTAGAACCTTCTCCTTCCAGAACTTTCTAGAGCAGGTTTTTCCGGAACCTTCCAGACTCACCGACACAGTCGGCGCGCCTATTTTGAAACAATCTGAAGCAGTTGCGGCCTTCCCATAACAAAACAATGTGCTAGAAAGCACATTTTCGTCACCCACTCCCACTCAAGCACAGCCACCCCCATCAAACTCGCATATATTCGATGTGACACTAAGGGCTATCCACCACCATAACCAGCGGTGGGTGGTTGTGGCTGGTTGTGGAGTAAACTTAGCGGGTAGAGAAACAGGGCTTTCTTTTTATATATATACTAGTTGTGCCCGCGTGGCTCCGCACGCGTAGATTTCAAGTACACTGTTTGGATCGTCATAGAACTTTCGCGAACCTTCTAGAACATCCTCCTTCCAGAACTTGAGTAAATTTATCAAATGTACAGGAACCTTCTAGACACACCGACACAGTCGGCGCGCCTATTGTGAAACAATCTGAAGCATTTGCGGCCTTCCCATAACAAAAAAATACATTTATGATAGAGTAAAGAATGAAGATATTAGGAATGAATGTAAAGCTGATCTTAGCATAATTAATAGAATCAAAAAAGGGTCGTTCAGATGGTTCGGGCATGTTGAGTGAATAAACGAGGAAAGAATGGTAAGAAAGATATATAATGCAAGTGTTGAAGGCGCCAGAAAGAGAGAGCGACCGCGGAAGACGTGGAATGACTGGATTAACCAGATACTGGAAGATGGTCCCGTTAGAAGCCTCAACAGCCGAGCTTGCATGCGAAGATGTATGAATGTGGACGAGGTGAGAGTTGTGTGTCAGGACACAGAGGGTGACGCTCTGTCCTCTCCGCCTACCCCCATGGAGAAACAGCATGATGGTAAGCAAGTGCTCTTTCAACGTTCCCTACGTTAAATAAAACGTCTACAAAAAAGCAATTTTACAGGAGAGCTGTTTCTTAAGTTTGGCTTTACCTGCAAATTTAGCATCTTTGGCCGCTTTTACGTCAGTTTTTTCTCTGAAAAAAGTAGACATATTTTTTTTAAATCTTGTATTGTGGAGAAGAATATTTTCTATGTATTGGTACAAAAAAGTAAAAAAATGCATTTTCGGTAGACGTCCAAGATTACATCTACCAATCCAAGATGATGTAAGAACTAGCCGTAAGCCCGTGAAAAATCACGGTAATTTGATGCGAACAACGCGACCTTTGCGTGTTGCCCGAGCTATTGCGTGTTGCGCGCTGATTGCGTGTCACACTCTAATTATCTAAAGTTTTTATTCCAGCTGCATTCCAGCATGTTACGGACTTTACGGACAGACATACAACGAAATTATCATGTTTGGATTTTTATTTCATTTCATTTTCAATCCTAGGGACGAGAGTTTAAAGTTTCGAAAAGGCGCTTCCATTTCTCCCTGTCTTTCTTGTAGTTTGTCCCAATTTACTCTGGGGAGGTATATCTAGCTAGTCATCCCTCTAGCATTAGCATTCACTTGGCATACTTCTTACTCGATCCAATAATGCTAACTTAATTAGTCCCCCAAGCATACTCAATTCGGCAGCCTAGATTTTGCTTAAGAATTTAATGGACTGATTTATATTTTTAAAATAATTAATATTTTTCGATTCCTAGATCAGATTTTATTGTAATATTAATTTTAAAATAAAATAACTCTCCTGGTCTATTTTGTAATAGGCTCATATTAATAAAGAGCTAAATGAAATACAAATTGAAAATAATTTTCGAATGAATACCATATTTTATTTTATTTTAAAATTTATTACAAAAACATTTCCTTTTTTACAATAAAGATAGAGACAGTTACTTATAATGGATATTTCTCTTCTACATGAGTAACATAACTCGTGTGTAGGAGAGGAGTATCATTACTTTTTATATTATTCTAGAGAATTATAAAATAAAATGTGTACACAATTTAGCAATAAAGGTGGCTAACATATATACTAAAATAAAAATTTAATTAACTCTAAGTTATTTTTTAGCATTTTTCTTAAATGCCTCATAATTTTTTTCAATCCTCATTTCAACAGGCAATTCTTTATACCATTTCACACCTCTAAATGTATAGTGATGCTAAGCAGTTGTGGTATGTATCACAGGGATATGCAATTTACCAAGTGTTATATTTCTGCTACTTGACACTCTTTGTGTCAGCTCGTTATTATTGTGAAAACGTTAATAAAGTTGAAGAATGCAATTTTGTTTGTAAATACTTTGTATTGTGGGGACTTGTACTATATACATTAAAATAATAATGCTTCATATTCTATTAGGTATAGTAAAAAAATAAAGAAGTCCCATTTGCGTGACATCAATATACCGCTTCATGGAAAAGACAAATTTTAAACCAATGGCAATAGGTAGTCGTATTGAATAATGCTAAATGAGATAAATAACATATACAAAAATACTTGCAAAAATTATACTGATTTATAAAAAAAGACTCAAGCTAACGTAAAGTAATCAATTAAGTCAATTCATATAGGTCATGAGTCCTGGATCACACAATAAAGACATTCATATATGTTTCCCATAAAAATAGCTTCGTATGTGAGGCTTCTATAATTTATCTTAATTAATAATTATACCTCTGTCAGTAAAATCTAGTGGTTGTGTTCTCGGAACACACATGAAAATATTTCCTTTTAAGATTCTGCTAAAATATAACATCACAATTGCCATATTACAAGTAATTCAACATTCATCAAATACCAATATTAAATCAACCTTTAATTCCGACATCACAAGCACAATCACTTCATCTCACAAATTATATACCAACACTTATCATCATCAAGTGGCACAGTAAAATTTTAAATTAACTCACTACAATACATAGTATATTCGCAATACTTCGCATTATCTAGTGAAAGTCTCCAGTAACGAACAAAAAAATACTGACAAAAGATTTAAAAAATATACTGGACTTTGCATAACTCCTACTCTAGGCCACTCGAAACAGCATAAATGCGAATGCTTAGATGGTCGGCAGGAGTTCTAAAAAATAGGATTACAAGTTCACGCATTCGTGGTAGCCTGGGTGTCACTGAAATAAACAGTAAGCTGGAGGAGCGACAGTTGAGATGGTATGCGCACATAAGACGGAGACCATCAGACCACGCAGTGAAGTAGGCAATGTCTACGGAGCTCCATCGATAGTTATCAAGAGGAAGACCAAAGAACTCCTGGATGACTCAATGCTCCAAAATATTGCAGAGAAATGGCCTGGATAAAAGCGTTACCCAGAACCGAAGAAAATATAGAAAGAGAAAAAGAAAAGCCGACCCCAATAGACTAGCTAGGCAATGAGTTGGAACAGTGCAAGGAAGAAGAGTTACATAAAGTACTGATGCTTTTTTTCATTAAAATACTTATATACATAATAGGTGTACATTCCAGCTCCGAAAAAAGACTGATAATGTCTTCCCGACTATCGAAAACTTTCCCAGTCCCAAACTGCGTCGACAAATTGAAATAATTACTCTGAATTCTTTTCACCTTTGTCGGCCAACATAAGCTGACTTTTTATCATTCGAAGTGATGTTTATCTATTTCAAATGTTCTCAGAGAATTCACAAAAGCAAATAAAGCTTTTAAAATTTTACTTTTACTGGCGATTTCATCGTTAGAAATATATTTATATTAAATAAAACACGAAATGAAATTTGAATACGCACAATTTTCGAGCATTCCAAATAAAAGAATATCTAAAACCAACACGACGCTCCATATCTATCTCGATAACTAATTCTAAAATAAAGCTTCTTTTTTCAAAATCTCCCCTTTTTATAGCCGTTTGACGTTTATTTTTTCAAAACACAAGTATCATATGTATTCCAAATACTTCTACATTCAAATTTTTTCATAAATTAAATTAATATTTCCAAGTTTTTACTCGCATAAATAATAAAAAACAGTTTTTTCATTATTTTCCATTATTTGTAAAAGATTTAAGTTTTATAAATTCGCTTAGGATTGAAATATTTTGGAAGCCACAATCAGTAAGTGCATAAATATTTTCTTTTTTGAAAGCTATTTTTTGTACTATTTGATAAAACCTTGATTTTTGAAATTTTAAGTCTTTTTTATAGTAGGGTGTAATGTTGCTCTTCCCGGAATTAGTTTTCCAACTCATCGGGAATAATATATTGTAATAACTTTTTTGTGATTCTATCATGATTGTATTCTAATTAATTAAATAAATAAATCAAATATTTTAGGTAACACTTGAACTGCGACGCAATATTGATTTCCTGTCGTGAACATGCATTTTTTGATGAATATACATATGTCAAACCAAAAGCAAACAAAGCAGAGTGTCTAAAGGATTTAGTTTTTTCATTATTATTTTAAACACATAAGAACTTTTTAGAATACTTTGAGTGTGTTTAAAATTTTCAAGAATACAATACTAGATTTTATCCTCAGGGAGTATCTCATAGAGACAAAGCTCTTTTCTTGTATGGGAAATTAGGCATGAATGTCTTTTTGGGTGTGAAATTTGATAGATGTAGCAATCTATCGTGGGTGGAATTGGTGAACGTGACATTGTGTAAAGTGATCACTTAAGTCAGCCATACGGTATGTCATAAGCCCTTTGGAATCCAAAAAAACCTCCATACTAACTTTCCCGTATAAAGAAGTAACTTTGTCTTTATGAGACATCTGTACTGTCTGTCTGTTCTCTATACAAATCTACACCGTTTGACCGATCTGAACCAAATTTCGCATACTTATTAATTAAGACCCGGCGGGTGACACAGGTGACATTTCCTCCTCCCCCTTACCCCACCCCCTCCTCTAATATATTTTCGAAACAAATCTATGTCGTTCAACCGATCGTACCCTAATTCTGCATACTTATTTTTTAGGATCCGGCGGTTAAAATAAGCAACATTTCTCCCCTCCTCCTTACCCAACCCCTCCCCATGATATATTTCTTAATAAAAATCTATAAAGTGAAAAATCTGACCCAAATTTTGCTACCCGGTAGATAGGTAACATTTCCTCGCTCTCTCTTTACCCCCCACCACCCCCTGATATATTTTCTTTATAAATCTATGCCGTTTGACATAAATGACCAAATTTTCATACTTTATTTTTAGGTCCCAACGGAAAACATAGGCAACATTGACCTCCATCCTCTTTACCACACCCCCTTCCCCTGATACATTTTTAAATTAAATTTTATACTTTTAAATCCGAATTGTAAAATGATACCAATGGCAAAACAATATCATCTTCCCGCAACAATCTATTAATCTTAATCTGTTACGGGAAATATCGGGTACAAACCGCTAGTCTATAATAAACTTAAATAAATAAAATATTTACAACTATCCAAAAAAAAATTAATCAATGTGTGGTTGATCTTGGGTAGAGTGGAAATTACAAAATTCCTACCAACAGGTGGCGGTAATAAAAATACCACTCACGTATGGAAAAAGGTGTGAAAATTAAACATATATATATATAACTTCTAAAAAAACAATGGATGTGGTAGTCTATCTAGTGGATAGAATTGGTGAACGTTATATTGTGTAAATTGATCACCTAAGCCAGCCTTACGTTAGATCTTAAGCCCTAAAAACACCCAAAAAACTTCTATACTTATTTTACAATATAAATAGCTTTGTCTCTGTGAGACATCTATAATTTATCTTAATTAATGATGATCCACCTAGGAACAAAATCCAGTAAAAGATTTTTAAAAATTGAAAATTTTATATATATATATAAAAATAAAAATTAAAAAATGAAAAATTTCAAAAAATATGTATAAGTATGTTATCGATATTTATAAATGTTTAAAAAAACACAACTATTAATATTATATTTGTTTCTCCTCGCGTGAACTAGATTGCCTTTAAAATTCTGGAAATATAATATGTGTCTGCAATCTCTTTGGCTCTGGTTTTGCATATTAAAGTTGACCACGTTGATTAGAAAAATAAATTTAGCCACCAGAATTTATAATTTATTCAAATAATTTTTTGTCACGAAAGCACCATTATACAAAGTATAAGAATGTATCATAAAAAAGCGAGAAACATTTTATGATTCAACTAGAAGCACATGAAACCTTGGCACTTTGATGGGGCTAAAATCCTGAACACACATTAAAAAAACAATTAATCTTTGCTATACACATACGATACGGGCCATGATATTTAAAAACTACTTAACCATCAGACCCAAATTTTGCATACTTATTATTTGGAACCCGACGGATAACAGAGTGACATTTCTCACCCCCTGATATATTTTTTGTACAAATTTTGCACCCTTATGAATAAGGATTAACAACATTGGTGACATTACCCCCTTCTCCTTTACCCCACACCCACCCATGATATATTTTCTGTACAAATATTCACCGTTTATAGACCGATATCTGAACCAAATTTAGCATAATTATTATTTAGGACCCGACGGATAACATAAACGACATTTTCCCACTCCCCCCTTACCACAACCCCTTCCCTTAAGTATGTCCTTTACAAATCTACACCGTTTGACCAATCTGAACCAAATTTAACATGCTTATTCTTTACGACCCGGAGGTTAATAAAAGCCATGTCTACTTCCTCCCCTTTACCCCATTCCTTCCCTGATATATTTTCTGTACAAATTTACACCGTTTGACCGATCTGGCCCAAATTTTGCATACTTATGATTTGGAAACATTGTTTTTTTTTTTCAAAAACAATTGTATCCTGACGAAGGGGCCATTGGCTCTGAATCATGTTGATATTTTCAATACAAAAGTGGTGAAAACAAAGTTAATTTCTATTAATTATATTGTTTTTTTTAATTTGAGACTTTGCAAAACAATGGAACCTTTGTGTGTGTCCTACAAAATTATTTTTAACTATATCCTGCCTGCCATCGCTGTGCGATCAGCTGTGTTTTGACGTTTAGTGGAAGCCAGAGACAAAAGCGATAAGTAAACCAACGGCGATACAGTGTGCATTATATCGACCAATCACATTGATTATGGGACCAATTGATGGGCGATCATGTGTCAAAAATCGTCAAGAAATTTCCCGATAGTGACATTTAGTTCGAATTTAATAACACTGCTCCAGAAAAGTTGATGATCAGTGACTTTTTGTGTTCAATAAAACTTTATTACTCCCTTTGTCTGCTTGCTTGCTTGCCGGCTTGCCGTCGAAAAAACTTTGGATCGATTTTTGACCCTTTTCCCGTGATCCAATCGAGCTGAAACTTTGCAAGCAGACTTTTGGCGACGATCAAAAAGATCTATCAAATTTTCGTTAAAAAATTTAATAATTAAAGTATAATTTCGGATTTTTAGAAATTTTAATGGTTTTTTCAAATTGGAATCATTACAAAAGTTTGATTACTAGCAACGGCGGCCCGATAACGTCGCGGAATATTTTCTAAATTTGAATTACTTCGTCGGTATATATAATAAGTACTTCACTACGAATTTCGAAAATTTAAATTGACTGACAAATGTTTTTAGAATTTAATCTTCAAAGCATGAAGTGTCTTATCAAAGCTCAAAACATGTGACATTTTAGAAATATATTAAATTACTGTAAGTTTAGTGTTATGTTTAATTACATGTTTTAATTCGTCTTTAATTGTTGTTATATTTTACAAAGAAAGGGAGTATAATAAAAACTTGGTTTTTATGGGTTACTTTTTTAAAATTTTTTATTTGGCGTTGAAAGAGAAGAGGTGTCGACAAATGTTGTTTTGAGTGGCGCCGCTACGAAGAAGTCACATATTTGTAGCAGAATTTCCCAAGATAACCGCTCAGAGGCAGACATCATAAGCAGAATACAACAAGCACGAGTCGCCTTTAACAAAAATCCAAGATCCTTGAATCCCCCAACATTGATTTAAAGGTTAGGTTAGGTTAGATGATAGAAGAACTTGATAAAAACTCTCGTCTGGAGTGTGCTGATGTATGGCAGTGAAACATCGGCCAGAGCATGTCCGGGAGGCAAGCGGCCTTTGAGATGTGGTGCTACAGGCGCGTGGCGAGGATCCATTAGTCAGTAAACATCCGAAACGACGAGGTGTTGAGCAGGGTGGGTGAAAAGAGGCGGCCCCTGAACAGAATCGCCCAACAACGAGCAATTTGGATAGGCCATAATATAAGGCATGCGGGCGTGCTTTTTACCATCATCGAGGGAAATTATCGTCTAAATGTCTAGACCAGATTATCGGAGATGTGCGCTGTAGCACCTACCAACAAATGAAGAGGCTGGCAGGTGACAGAGAAGAGTGGAGAAATCGAGTGCTTGCTGCAGACCAATCCTAGGATTGCGACCTAAATAAAAAAAATGCCTTTACATTTTGAACAATGTTTGAATCGGTTTTATGAAAATACCAAACATACCTTCAGCGGTGGGAAGGATTGTGGAACCGGCAAGTCAGTTCCAGAAAACTAGGTTCAGCGATCGGGCATTTGCGGTGGCGGGCCCCAAAGCCCCAAAAAAATGGAACTCTTTGCCCTCCCTGATAAGAAACACGGATTCAGAGATTTTCAAATCTTTCCCAGAACCTTTTTAATATTCGTTGTTTTTTTTTTACTATTTTATCTTTTGAGCTGTTTTTCATTCTCTTTTCTTTTTCATTTTATTTTTCATTTTGCTATTCTATGATTTTAGTTTGTAAGAGTTT